>PVJH01001004.1:0-241774 GCA_004026705.1 Nesogale talazaci | reverse complement strand
CTGGCCTCTGAAGCCAGACTTGCAGCTGTGCTGCCATTCACTTGTTAATTTTGAAGATCACGATATGCTAATTGCCTAAACTTGCTTGCCCTATAAAATTGGCTTACTTCTCACAAATCAAAAAAAAAAAAAGAACCCCACCCCATCCCAGAAAAGATGTAACTACTGACACAACATATGTATGTATGTATGTATGTATACATTATGATGAGTGCTGTATGAGTCCCCAATAAAATGAATTAAAAAAAAAAGAGATCAAAAGGAGGCACTCCCTTAAGTAAATTTGTAACACAATGCCTCAGTAGAGTATTGAAAAGCAAGGATATTACTTTGAGAACTGAGATGCACCTGATCCAAGCCATGCATTGTAATTCCTTCATGAACGTGTATAAGTTTGACATCACACAAGAAATTCAGAAGAAAGGTAGATGTCGTTCAATTGTGGTGCTGAAAAAAATATTTCCAGTCTCACAAACTGCTAAAAGGATAAACGCATATAGCTTGGGTAAAGCATGGACAGAGTCCTCCTAGGATGCAGGAGGACTAATATTGGGACTACACATTCCTTTATAGGTGCTTGCTAATAATCCTGTCAATATAATACAAATTCTACAATACGCTGTCATTTGTTGGAAATGGTATATCCCAGGTCAAGGCTGAAAAGGGCTGGATGGAATAAGCTAATTCTCTGAGCAAGTGCAGAGGCTTCCAAACAGTCATGGAAAAATAGAAAGAAAAGTTTATGGCTTCATCTCCAGACATTTTGAAGCTCCCTCATATTCTCCCAATTGTTTAGTCAAAGGGGCCTGAGTGGCCCCAAAGTGTGCCACCACCCTTCCCTTACATCTTTGAGGTCCACTGTTTGACAAAGTTCTAACTGACGATGTGCCTCGGTTTAAAGACAGAACCATGAAGCTCAAAACTGATAGAGCTGAGCAGCTGCAGTGATGTGCCTTAGAATGGCTGATACCAGTAGTAGAAGGTGATCACAGACCAAAATCCATTTGGCAGTGATGGTTTTCGATGCCACTACAGTAGAATGTTCATGTTGCCTTTTGACAGATGCAGTAATGGTTGCAAAAGAATGAGCCACATCCCAGTAATCTGGTAGATTAATAATGGGACTACTAAACATTGTCCTGTGTGAGTACTGGGACCATAGCAGAAGTTTGTAAGATGGGAAGAAGATACCAAAGAACTTATTCAGCAGTGGGCAGGCTGATGTGACATATGATGGACTTCCCATGTCCTCTTTTATCTTCAAGCAAATGAGGTAATAAAGCACTGGAGTAGACGGCTCCTGTGAAAAATATGCAAGGACTATTCAGAAGGATAATTTCCTGCATGTTAAGTTCATGCAAGCGATTCTGGTATGCACTCGTGAAGTGCTGACCTGCTTACTCAGAGTTCAACTATTCAAACCCACCAGTCACTCTGTTAGAGCAAAGCCCTGGGGATGTGTTCTGATAATGCCTACACTTAGGAGACTCCAGGAGGCACTTATGCTCCGTCTTTCAGGGTTGCTTAAAAGCAGAAACTCTGGATGGCACACAGCAACAGCAGCAGCAGCTACTCCGTTTAACAAAAAATCTTTGGACTTCAACCTTGGACTCCAACAGAAGAGAAACAGCGCTGCAATAGATATTGGGGTATACGGAGCTTAGAATGATTGGTCTGTGAGTGTGAAATCTTAATCTTCATCTAATTAGCCAGTCTTTAACATTCTCCCTGGGGGATGTCCTTGCCAATGATGGTTAGTCATACAGCACACTATGGAGACACCAGTTGGACCTCCCGATTAGCACTTCAGTACAGGCGCCTCACTGGAGGGAGACACAGAGCAGGCGGGCCACACCCACTAGCATGGGAGTCAATTCTGACTCATCATCACAGACAGAGGATTTCTGAAGCTGTCAACCTGTAGGGGTGCAGAAAGCCTCCACTGGTGGATTTTACCAGCCAGCCTCGTAGCCAGGAGTCAAAATCATAACCCATTGCATCACCAGAGGTGATAAAAGTTTATGATAACAGTCATCGTGCAAGAAAAAAAGATCTGGTGACCTCCTTCTGTGAAGATGGCTTTTTTTTTTAACCCTATGGAACAACATTATTGCATCCTATTAAATCACGATGTGTCTGATGGACTCTGTTGCACATGTGAACAAAATGCCCCTGGATGCCAAAGAAGAAACAAACTTAATATGCTCAGCTGCTCACTGACATGTTGGAGGTTTGCAAGTTCAAGTCCTCACAGGAGGAACTGCCAATAAACTGCTCAACACAGAGCCACAAGGAGCTACTTATAGCCACATAGCTCAAGAAGAATGATGGGACACGGTTCTATTTGAACACTCCTGGGGCTACCATGAATCACAATCAGCTGATTTGGATTCGTACAAAGAGACCATTTTGTGTCCATGACCCGCACTCCATGGTACAGGTAGCTGATATCATGCGATGTGTCAAATGATTGGGAAAGTGGAGCTCCATGGCAATACTGGTCCAGAGTTAGAACAGGCATCCTGGTGAGGTAACCAGGTTGTCCTCACATCACAATTTAGGATAGGTTCCTTTAATTTTATATAACTTTCCAGTCAAATGGAGCATATTGATTCTGATGGAGAGTGGGGTATGTGTGTGGGGTGGGTGGTTGTAAATGCGGTGGCATTAAAATTCTTATTTTTCTTATTGTGAGAAACTTTTTCCTCCAAGAAGAATAGCATTATGATCCAACTGGCCAAGGCATTTCAAAAATAGATACTCTGAGTACTGGTTGGAATTGCCATTTGTACCACACTGTTCAGAGCACTGCAAATAATGTTTCACATTCCCAATTTCACTACTTGGTTTGAGACACAACTGCAATACAATTTTCACTGTGTTCTGGACTTTTAAAGCCAGCTAATTATAAGTTGCTGATGGGAAACTAGGTGGTTTTATTTTCTGCTGAAGGTGTGCACAGCCTCTTGTAATTCAATAAGAGATGTGTAACATCTCTTGCTGCTCTTGTTACCAAATACTATTGTTCTCTGCATTTTATTTTTCATGTTGTGGTGAAGGCCAGAGAGTGGATTGTTGTGGGCGGGGGAAGTCCTCTAGTGTCAGTAGGCCCTTGGGCATGGAAGATCTTTTTTGGTCTGTTTTCCCTGTCTTGACTTTGAATATTTCCCTGAAAGCGGCTCAAAGAGGTTGTCTGTGGCTTCATTACTCATAGAATGACTGCTGCTTCATATCTATTGGTTTCAAAAAAAACACAATGTCCATATCTGGATTACTACAATACAAACTGTGAACTATTACAATAATACATAATGAATACATTAATAGACAATTTGAATTCCAAAGAAAAAGTGATATAGCATATATCCCCATACTTAGTATAAAAGCAATATGTTAAAATATTTTGCTTATATAGTTTCTTTGTCCTTATTTTCTGAGGACACTCTATTAATAACCACATTCACAAAAATTATTAATGTGTAAACAAATGCTATATCAAGTTTTGCTATGAGAGTAAATCAAAAAGTATAACTATAGGGTTTCCAGTTCATGCATGCATTGGTTTATTCCACACAGAGTATGTTCAAATATGCCTTTACACTCAGTGGGTGCCTGTAGACAAATTTCTTCAGTAATGTAATTTTTGTAGAATCATTAGGGAATCTTAAACAAGAAAGCAAACAAACAAACAAAAATAGTCAAAACAATGAATTCCAAGGGGATCTATGATGTAAGATAAATCCAAGACAGAGTACTTAGATCAGAAGCTAATTTGGGGTACTCCAAAATAGACTTTCTCATAAAACAGAATAGTTGGGGGGCTTATTATTAGACTTTTTGAAAACAGAATTGATGGAAAAAATGGCCTGCTCAGAAAATGTTTCCATCACTACAATGCCTGAAGCTCTCTGAATTTAAGGAACTAGAAGTCTGAGGGACACGATCAGGGTTAGAAGCTGAATCAGGTAAGGTTTCCCCGTGATCTTCTCATGGAACAACTCTTGCTAGTCTTAAAGAAACTTGAAAAGGTGAGTCACTTAAACCCAAAGACCTCAACCTCATTGCTGTTTAGTCAACTCAGACTCATCACTGCCTGAGATAACATGGCACAACCATTCCTGTGGCTTTCCAAGGTTCAACTCCTTACGAGAGCCGAAAGCTTCACCTTGCTCTCATGGAGAAGCCGGTGGTTCTGAATTGTGGACTATGTAGTCATCAGCCCAACACATCAGGCACCAGGACTTCCAACCGTATAATTATCTCCTGCCTATCCTGCTTGTCTCTTTTCTGAATATATTCTATTTTTAATGATTTAGTAAAAATTTTAGTGCAAAACATATGTATTGTGTTATGCCTTGCTGTGTTAGGAGGAAAAATAAAAAATATTGACCCGCTACTCACAAGGTTAGCAATATGAAACCACCAATCAGTGCACATGCGAAAGATGAGACCTTCTGCTCCACGAAAGAGCTGAGCTCTCAGAAGCCCACAGGGTCAGTTCTGCTCTGTCCTGGGCTGTTACTGAGAGGACCCCGTGGAGATGTCCAAACTGCCTTTGTGTCACGGTGGAAAAGGAAGTGTAAGGAATCATCTGGGGTGTTGGTGGTAGAAAGTCAGAAATATTTCCTTCAGTATTGCGTGGACCTGGATGGAGAAGAGGTGGAAAAACAATACTTTAATATTCTTCTATTTTATTTCATAAAACTCCAATGAGCTTGTCCCAATATTTTGGAGAATATTTGGAAAAATTTCAAAGTTGAAAACTAAAAATTTCAACATTTTCCTATGTTTTTAGTAATTACCTATGGGAATAGCTATAGTAATGTATAATAAATCTACGACCATGTGAAAGAAAAAGATACTGTCCGACATACATATATGTTGTTTATCATTTCTGGTATTCATTATTTTCTTCTAACAAAAATCAATTCAGGTATATTGCCCACTCTCAGTGCTTCCACAAATCATATAGCTGTATGAATAGCTTCCAATGGTTTTGTAAATGCTTATGTAAAATCGATTCTAATACTTTTCAAAATGATATGTGCTTATGTAGCCATGTTGAAAGTCCTTGATAATGTAAATTATTAAGTATTTGATTACTACTCAAAATATTGGCAGCTTTATCCTATCCTGAGGTACCTTGAAAGATAGACAACAAGTATATCTGCATATACAAATGAACATATACATATGAATATAGATTCATAATACTTAGAGAGTTAAATGAAAGCATATACTCCAAAATATTAGCAGCAGTAATTTCCGAGTAGCATAATAGTAGGTTCTTTAATTAGCTTTGCTAAAATATTCAAATTTTCCTCTCATTATAGCATATTGATTTTATAGTAAAACCGTACTATAAATATTTCTTTGAAAATAATTTATGCTTTCAAGCACTAAAGTAAATTAGAAGGAGCAGTTTCTCCTCTAGAAGATTAGGAAAGATTGATATCTCCAACTTCAAAATGTGCTGAAAACTTTGATACTCATTTATTGCTAATAGCTGCACCAAGTGGCCTGACCAAATGAGAAAGCTATTTGACAATAATATAAGGAATCAGAAAAATTTATCTCAGGATATCAACGTTGAGAGGCACAAGCATACCATCTATAAAAAAATACAAAAGATCAAACAAACAACTAGAAATAAATTTTAAGAAAACAATAATTTCATTATATGAATTTTTTGTTATACTTAAGTTGGGTGGAAGTGGATGGCATTCTCTTAAGAGATGTGTTTAACTATGGAACATTGATTTAATGGATTGCAAAATCACAAAAAATGCCAATTAATCCATGAATGACTTTTAAAGTGCATAGTGACTCAGTGGTTAAGTACTGAGTCCTCACCAACAGGTTCAGGACTTGAACTCTCCAGTTGCTCTGTAGAACAATGGAGCTATGAGGCAGTTCAACCTTGTCCTACCTCATTGCTATTATTCAGAATTTATTTGATAGAAATGGGTTAGGTTGGCCTTAATAGCAGAATGCATCATTGACGCTAATGTGATTGCTTATGCAAGTTTATTTGAGGGGGATGCATATAGATACAAAATGGATTTTTTTAAAAATAATTTTCTCAGGGTCTCTTACACCTCATATACCAATCCATACATCAATTGTATTAATTATAACGGTGCATATGTTTCTAGCATTGTTTTCAAAGCGTTTTCTTTCTACATGAAACCAAAGTATCAACTCCTCTTTGTTTCCCCCCCTCCCTTACCCTTCCATGATCGTGAACACTTGCTAAATTATTCTTGTGGCATGCTGACTTAAAATCAAGTTTTGCTAGCAAAATTCAAATTCATAAGATTTTCAAACTTAGGTGAAATTTTATTCCATTTTATAACATCAGTTTAGAAAACAGAAGTTATCAGGTTGACATCATGATTGAGTCTGCATAGAACTTTGTAGATATTGCCTTTGAAAAACCAATTGAAAACCTTTTGAGAGATTATTTCTTAAAAATTGGAATAATTGTAAAAAATTTTACTTATATAATTGAATCTTAATGTTGTTTCTCAAAATTGTACAGAATAAAAAGAGGATAATATTTATCTCAAATATAGTGGCGTTTCTAATGTTATTGTATATCCTTAGAAGGTTATATAAGTGTTTGTAAACAGGGTTTCTTCATCTGTGTTATATATGCATGTTCATCTCTGTTTGGGTATAGATTAAATTAAATGATCATTAAATGTTAGGCTTACCCCATATTAGGCATCGAGTGTATATTTCAATATTTCATGTAATGCCTATGGTCCATTATTTTAAAAAGAGGAAAAAAGTTACTTAATTGGTTGACAGTGCTCCCTGAGGTAAAGTGAATAATTGGAGAGCTGGGGGGATAGTGGCTACTCAGTTACTATCTGAAATATCACCACTGAGAATCTACAAGTGACTCCACAGGAGAAATATGTGGCAGGTTGCCTACACTAAGCTCCCAACCTTGGGAATCCAGTGAGACTGTGACACTTTCCCGTAACTGTCACTACAGTTTGGAATCTATTCAATGGCAATGAGCTTTGATTAGATCTTACTTCATTTTCTTTTATATATTTCTCGGTTACTCTCTTAGTTGTGGGTTTTTTTTTCTTTTTTCTTGTATCTTTGTGATTTCTTTGTCTCTTAGTCTAGGCTCGATAACATGAGTTACTTAAGTGAGTAAAATATGATAGTAGAATGTGACAGTGAAACTTCTTGACCTAAAAGATACCGCCCCCCCAATTTTTCCTTTCTCAAAAGAAAAACATACTTAAGATAACCTCTTGACTCCAAAGAGAACGAAAAACAACGTGAATCAGAGCTAGAAATGATCTCCAGCTTAAAACAAACCAGCACAGCTCAATCTATGCTAAATCCATGCTTGATCTACAACTGGACTTCCAAAACAACTATCTTAGGTGAAACTAAAGAACTTGGATACTCTAGAAATACAGAGAGACTTCAGCAATCTTATTCTGAATCCTTGATCAGAAATGACCAATGGATGGAAATGCATTGTGGTGGTAGACTGTCAGTAAAAGGAGAAAACAAATAAGATAAACTTAATCAAGAGGTAAAACAATGGACATATCCATGATTGATGTCAGGGATATATCGTCTGATTTATCTTTAACTTCAAAATGGGGAGGAGAAGAATTACCATTATTAGCATAATTTGTCTTAGGTCAACATTTATGTTCCAAGGTCAGGATATGGTTTTACTTTTGTCAGTTCTAACACCAACTGTCACGACAAAGCACTGTCTCCTTTGAGCTGTCCTCCATAACTCATTGAAATGATCACAGAGAACACACAGCGTTTATTAATGAAGTTATTCCATTGTTATAATTTAAAAGAGAAATGTGTAGGATGCAGTGCTCAGTCAGGACCATCTGTACCATGCCAGCAGGCAGGTCTCTCTATCTCTCTATCTCTATCTCTGGCCTTCAAAATCTTGGTCTGGCTTCTCAGTCATATGATCTATTGACCTCCACCTTGTTCATGCAGTGCTACTAAACCCTCCTAAGGTTGTTAATAAATGTCCCCAAAATATATGCCTCAGCTCAACTCTAACCTCTTTCCTAAAGGCACTCAGCTTTACTTGCTCTGTGGTTGTACTGGGAGAAAAATAAGGCAGTCTACTCTCATAAAGATTTAAGTCTTGGAAACACAACAGAGAGCTGGACCCTCTCATACAGGCTTGCCCGGAGTTGATGAGTTTAGTATTAAGCTGGAGTCTCTAAAGAAGCCTAGTCAGTGATGCTTGGAAATCTAAAGGAAGAAGTTTATCTAAAGAAAAGTGATTCAAACAATATGGAGAAGTAGGCAAGTGCAGTCTAGTTCAAGTTTTTGCAAAAGATATCAAACTAGAGGTTTTTCCCGAGTCATGCAAATTCTGGGTTAATTAATAAAGAAGGGAGAGACAATATCAAAATATCAGAAAGACCACCAGCAGGTGGAGGCTAAGGTGCATGAATACAAGATAAGCAGACACAATGGAAGGTTTCTGATTGCTCCCATAATTGGCAGGCAGTACATTGGGCCATTAGCTTACTTCCAAAAAAATGGAGGTCTATGAGTCAAATGCAGGATCCAGGCCAGCAAAAAGAGAGCCAGATTATCCACAGTGTCAACGTGTATAGGAGTAGACCACACCCATAATGAAAATTCTTTCCAAGTGAATCCTGGTTATGACCTACCTAAGATGAGTTCACCCAAATAGTAACATACTGCTTGGTTACTCATAGCAGATATTACCATAGAATCGATTACATTATGTAAGGGAATATTATCTATAGTCCTTCAATGCCAAGTTTCTAAGACTCCTGACACCTGGCTAGCTAAATTGACATAAATCCTAAGTATCACCATGGACTAGGAAGCCCAGCATTCTGTTTTCTGCTCTAGTTCCAGATTTTTCTCCTTCTCTTGCTGCTGCTGCTCTGGTGACAACATTGTCCCTTCCATCAAGAAGGTTCAATTCACAGGGATTTCCGAGTTCAAGAGACAGGTTCAGCTTTGGGGTCTTTGTTCTTGCCCACAGTGAAATACCTCCTTGCTGCTTCTGAGATGCCACATTTTACAGTTGATAGGATGGAAACGCAATGAATCCGGTTATCAATTATTCAAACCAGAGTCTTTCAGAGTATTTTCCTACCTTATCCACACCCAACAAGGTGACTAAAAAATCTACATTAAATTATAACTGCACTGCAATTTCCCAATTATTCATAACACTAGCTATTATTTTAAAGGAATATTTAACAATAGTGAATAGTTTCAAAGAAAAAAGTTTGAAGAAAGTTTGAAAAACAGTCGATGCATTTGAATTATGATGCTGGTGAAGAATATTCAGTGCATGGGCTGTCTGGCTGTACAGCTAGAATGCTCCTCCGTGGCAAGATTGACAAGACTTGTATTTTTGCATGTTTACAGAAGAGACCAGTCTCTGGGAAAATGCATCATACTTATTAGATTAGAGAGGCTGTAGAAAAGAGGAAAGTCCTTAATAAAATTCAAAGTCAGTGTAATTTTTCCATTGTACATAATTCTCTTTGAAAAGATTAAATGCTGTGAAAATACCAATTTTACCCACCTTACTATCTAATTTTATTACAATTCCATTAAAAGTCTAATGGCTATTTTAAACATGCTGAACCTTATGAAAACATTATAATAATGCCTGTATGAATAAGCATAATAGAATGACTAGAAAATTTAGATAGATAAAAAATAATGGGGGATTATTTCCTTAACCAGAATTAAAATATTTTATGAACCTTTAGAAATGTAGAAATGATTTTATTCAAGCACAAAGAAATGGTTTAATGAAGCAGAATAGGCAGTTCTGAAATATATCCAACATGTACAAATTGGGAAATAAAGAGAATGGTATTTTGTATGTTTTGTTTTGCTTTGGTTAAAATCTATTTGTCTCAAAAGTATTGATTTTTCATAACAGAGTTTCAAATCAGATATTTCTGGACAATTTAAATTTCTTAGTATTTTTTTAGTCAATGGTTCTCAATGTGACTGGATGCATCAGCACAAGCTATGGGTCTGTTAAAAACATAAATATGAGGCCCATGCAATACGTCCTTGAATCAGAATCTCGGATGGATGGCAGAGCTCAGTTAATTTTGATACACGATAAAGTGTGACAATCACTATCCAATACAATTAATATCAAATAATTTTATCATTGAAAGAGAAAGGTATGATGTAAGAAAAAGAGCTATTATAATGAGTTGAATAGAATCCCTCTGAAGCTCAAGTCTTCCAGGAACTTCAAAATGTTACTTTATTTGGATATGGAACTTCCAATAGTAATTAGATAAGACTTCAAGGTGAAGGGTTGAAGATGGGTTCTAAATGTTATAGTTGATGACCTTATAAGAAGACTATGCAGAGGAGCACAGTGACACAGAGATAATATTAAGTGAAAATTTATGCAAAAACGGAACTGATGCCATTAGA
Source organism: Nesogale talazaci (assembly GCA_004026705.1). Taxonomy (NCBI): domain Eukaryota; kingdom Metazoa; phylum Chordata; class Mammalia; order Afrosoricida; family Tenrecidae; genus Nesogale; species Nesogale talazaci. The sequence continues at coordinate 231,307 of PVJH01001004.1, read as the reverse complement.
AAACAAGGAACAGGGATTATGAGGAGAAGTCAAATATTGAAAGAGGCAAGAGGATCTTCATAGAACCTAGAAATTTAGAAAGGCAAATAGCTTTGCTGCAACACTTGTCAGCTAGTATATCATACGGTGGTGGCTTGTTTGTTGCTATGATGTTGGAAGCTAACTCACTGTTATTGCAAATACCAGCAGGGCCACTCAAGATGAACACATTTCAGCAGAGATCCCATGCCAAGAAATAAGTATGAAGATATAATATTCTCTCCACCTTCAAAAGATTCACCACGAAAACCTGAATACTAGTGACATATTGTCAGAAACATTGAAAACCTTCGACCAGTTCAAGCAGAACTTTGGGAAATAGAGTATCTGGAGAAAAGCCTCATAGGTAATAATATGTGCAAGTACTAAGACACTCAAAATACAAATGAGGAAGAGCTGCCTTTTTAATGCAGAGTCAACCATAAAGATGCAGGTGGAGTAAATAAAGCTATGTGGAATTTTCTATGCGCTTTGAATATGACTCAATATGATGGCAACCTCTATGAATGACTAAATCTTGGAATATACCAAATCTTAATCTTGGATAGTGTTTCCTGAAATGGACAACATCATCCCCTCTGGGACACTGGAAGCAATGAAGGGAGAAGCAGACTGCAAAAGAAGATGCCTACACATTATCCTAGAGTACAGATCATATTATAAATGTCTTCAATTGTCAAGGAATGATGAATTTCTTGTCTTCATTTTTTTTTCTGAAAAAGTTGTGGTGTGCCAAACATATTTGGAAATTTATGGTCCCAAAATATTTGAAATCATCAACAATTAAATGAAACACATCATTTTTCATATTCTATGCATTAAAAACAATTCAAACTCACTGCTTTATGGTGGAAAGTTTCAAGAGTTATCATGAAGCATAATGCTATCTGTGATACAATTTGACTATAAATATAAATTCAGCATCATTTAACAGAGCTATTATTCAAAGTTATGCATAATTGCATTGACAGCCATGAAATTGTATAATTCTACCGATTTAAGTCTGAAATTTTTCAAACTTAAAATTGAGAAGCATTGAAGATTCAAAAAAATTGAATACACAGAGGAAGGAATGGTAGCTGGAAAATATGAAGCTGGAGATTTCATGTAATAATTTGTAAATCTAACAATCTCTTTATTGTGAATACTTCCCAACAAAATAAATGTCAAATATATGTTTAACTACATGGAATAAACTGGAATAAAACTCATATCTATGAGATAGAAAGATGAGGAAGATTAATATGAGCAGCTATATCATGGAACAGACCATAAACAGCTAACATGTAAATGCAAGTTGAAGTTTAATAAAATTAAAATAAGTTTGTGAGACCCAGGATGCTAGCCATATATCACCTGAATTATGAGAACATCTCAATTGTAGATCTTTATCATTGAATACAAATGACTGAAGACCAAATCTGCTGTGAGATGATATCAAGAACATCATACATGAAGAACGCAAGGACATTTAAAAGGCAGAGCAAAAGCACAGGCCAAAATGAATTTCAGAAGGAGTCTTAAAATTGCTCTTGATTATTGAGAGCTTAAGAAAAATGGAAAAAATGATGGAGTAAAAGACCTGAGCAAAAAATCCCAAATGCTATTTGAGAAGATAAAATTTTAAAAAGAAATGGATATATACCTGGATGAGAAAATCAACAGGAAGATATTTTTTAGCACATTTCAAGCTAAAAACAAGCAAACAAAAAAACAAAAAAACCTAAGAAAAACTCCAAATTTGAAGTCCTATATTGAAGGGATTCTATGGGTAAAATACTGAGTGACACTGGAAGCATCAAACGAATAAGAAAACACAGGACAGAGTCATTGTACCAAAAATAACTCGGGGACATTCATCCTTTTCAAGAGGTAGTAGGTGATCATGAACCAATTATACTGAAGGAAGAAGTTGAATCTTCACTGAAGCCATTAATTAAAAACAAGGCTCCAAGGCTTGCCAGAATACCAGTTAAAATGCTCCCACAAACTGATGAAGCCCAGGAGCTCACCTCTACAAAGAACTTTCAAAGACCTGCTTAACTGACTTAAAGAGATTCATATTTGTCCCATCCAAAGAAAGCTGATGCTTAAAAATGGATAAATTATCAAACGATATTATCAAAAATCACCGGCATGTCTACTTTTGTTGAATGTGTTTGAACAAAGGTTGCAGCAGTACACTGACAGGGAAATGCCAGAAATTCAAGCCAGATTCAAAAGTGGATGTGAAATGAAGGTTACCAGGTGGACCTTAGTGAAAGCAGAGAAGACCAGAAATATGTCTACTTGTGTTTTATTGCCTATGCAAATGCACTAGATTGTGTGCATCATAATAAACTATAGATAATTTTAATAAGAGTTATAATCCTAGAACACTTAATTGTGTTCATGCAGAACTTGTACATGAACTAAGAGGCAATTGTTCAAACAGGGTAAAGGATTACTGCATGGTTTAAAATCAGGAAAGTTGTGTATTCAGAATATCTGCTAAATAAATAATTTAGGAAGCTGGACTACATAAAGAACATGGCATTAGAATTGGAAGGAATCTTTTCAACAACCACTGATATACAAATGACACAAACTTATTGGCTGAAAGTGAGGAGTTTTTGCAAATGAGGATTCATTAGACTTTTCAAAAGGTTTATCTAAGTTGTGATGGTTTATTTTTGCTGATGTTTCTGTTCAATTTCTTTCTTAATTTTTCAATGTTTGTCTATGTATGGATCACATTTTCAGAAACAATATCAAGCTTCACTTCTGTTTGCTTGTTTAAATGGCATAATAAAGGACATGGAGCTGCCCCTCAGCAGATCACAATTGCGAAATATGCTCACGATTCGGCCTAAGAAAAGAGGGGCAGTATTAGTTTGAAGTAGAGTGGTGGTACCTCCCTCCTCAATCACCGCAGGCTGACGTTGTTTGAATCAAGAATTCGTAAGGTACGTATTAAGAATGTAGAATCTAAAGAATGCTCTCGTGGCTTCTTATGAAGGAATGATCAATACATGTTGCTCCAAAATGTGTTTTGACAGCAGCAAAGGGAGACATTATGTTTGTTGGTGACTTATTTCAGATAAGGACCACATCTTCAGAGAACACAGTTACAGAGAAGGTGAAAGGAAGTACTGTAAGTGTTCTAATTCACATATTCTAGACAACACAATGGAATTTATTAGTGACTTCAGAGAAGAGAAGTCTAACTCAAATATCTGTTTTCTCGAACATGGGTTTTGCATATTCTTTTTTATTTTCCAAATGTACCAGGCTTGAGCATGTAAGTCAGCTTCTGGTTTGCTTTCAAAGAATGTATTCAAGGTTTTCACAGTGTGACTTTATAATTGGCTTGATTCATTTGATTTCAAAATATCCATTGAATTTGAATTCCACGTGCATCATCACAAGAACTGTCAAAATTATGCGTCATAAAAAGCAGAACAGTTAGTTTATTTAAAAACAACTTTCTAATGACCTGAGTTTTTCAGTAGTTATAAAAAGTGTGTTAAATATTTTATCACCTTTCGATGTTAGCAAAGTCTCTTTTAGATGATAATATTCAAGCATTAGAAGAAATAATCATTAAAAGTCAAGATTAGAAATTTCGTGTGAACTTATCAAACATAAAATCTTATGTAAAAATTTAATGTGGACAGAAATGAACTCCACTTCCTCAATTCAGATGATGATTTGTAAGTTTTATAAAATATATTATCTAATGTGCTTATAATTTTCAGGTTTTATTTTATCATACATAATTCACACTAATATTTTTGTTTTTTAAACTCCATATGAAATTTCCCGTTTTCCTTTACTTCCCCAAGTTTCCTCTGATATTTTTATAAATATTGTGATCGTCACTGAGTTTCAGATAAGACCACACCTTCAGAGAACACAACTACAGAGAAAGTGAAAGGATGTACTGGAGGTTTTCTGTCTATATGTTCTAGACAACACAAAGGAATTTATTGGTGAATTCTGAGAAGATAAATCTAAGCCAAATGTCTATCTTCTCTAACATAAGTTTCACCTATTCTTTTGGGTGGCAGTTCCTAAATAGTCACCAAATAAACTATTTTCTTATGTTCAGGATCCTGTGGAATGCAAATCCCTTTGAGACCTTATGGCAATAGAATATGGTTGAAATATGGTATGATATATTTATGGTTATCTTATGGGGCAAGGATGATGCAAAGACCCTGTATTTATGTGTTATTTTATAAGGCTATGACTTGCCAGCAGGCACACTGTAAAACTATTTTCCCTCCCTGATAAAGTGAACAACGTATAGAAGCTCATGTTGCTGTTTGCAACCTCTAGGTGTTTTGAATATTCTCAGATACTGAAGCTAACATAAAAAATATTATCCTCAGTCCTAAAGATTCAAGGAAAGGAATTCTGTTTACAACATGGGAAGGCAGTATTGTGAGACCCTGAGCAGATGACCCAGCTAGACTGTGAGATAATAAATGTCTTAAGTATTTTAAAATATTGCTGCTTTGCTCCTTAGGATTGAAGAACATAATGGCATAGTTATTTAACTTCTGTTAAAGTATTTTATACAGTGTTTTAATATATGCTTATTGCTCTTTGAAAGAATTTTCATCAACAATGTGTGTTTGGCAGGTTTCCATCCTTACTTACTTTCCATTTGCACACAGTCAGAGATGGGATGATTGGCATGGAGTCAGAACATAGTCCCTTTGCTATAAGGAGTTATTCTCAATCAACGAATGACCTTAGGGCCACTGGAGAAAGCTGATGCCCTTTCACTGGTCTATATATTCAAAATTATCTAATACTAATGCTAAAAATAAGTACTTGTTCAGTCTCTTCTTTCTAGGGGTTCTCAGTAGAATTTTCCAGAGGGCACATATATTCTTGCATAGTCTTTTATTTTTTTAAAAAAATGTCTTCTTATTTTTCTAATTTATTCAGAAAGCTGTCAATATCAATGAAAATCCTGAGGTTTATCATTCCCAAATTCAATTTCTGTTGTGTAAATAATCCCATTGTGGCTGACTTTAGTCTGTATCTTCTGTGGAGTTGAGGAAAGGGTTCTTGTTAGTTCGTACAAACTGTCATCAATGCATAAATTATAACCTTCAAAAAGTGAATATGTACTTGGATGACTCAGTAAATTTTAACCTCTTGTCCAAAATGGGCTGATTATCACTTATATTTTTAATTACACCTTTAAAATTTCTTGAAGATTAAAATTCTTGATGAATTTCCCAAGTTATTCATTAAGTTATCCTAAACTTGAATCTATTAAACCAGTTAACAGAAATATAATCTACAATGTCTTGAAATGTAAAATATACTGAGAAAGACAACCAGTAGATGGCAAATATTCTACAGATGGTGATACAAGCTGTGTGTAAAACGAAAGGATAAGAGGACAGAAAAACTATATATGGAAAAAGGATAATTTATATGTTCACTAAGCAGGAGGCTGCATGCAAGTCATCTTCTTGATACCTCCTCACATATGAATTCATACACTATTGTCAGATTTCACTATAGTCATAAATACAAAATGAAGCATACTTAATGATTGTGAGCATAATTTCTTCTTGAAAGTCCACTAGAATCATTTTTTGTCTGGACATCTATTCTATATAAATTCTAACTTATTCAAGCATAGGTTTCCTGTCCCACACTGAGGTACATTGAGTTCCTCATAAGTCTAACTGTAGAAGTATTTTGATTCATAGATGACAGCCTCAGAATCCAAATATATCTTGGGTTAGACTGGGAAGACAAGAGAAACAACTTCATAAGGACGCACGTGTATATAAAGGAGAGGTTCATATACAAGAGCAATTAAACCTTGAGAAAACATCCAAACCCAGTCTGGTCCCTGCCCACAAGTCTGATGTAAGCTAATATGTCTGCTACCAGTCTGTAAAGTCTTCATAAGATTCATGAGGCACATGTAATGACATCGACTTCAGGACAATCACAGGCCAGTAAGAACGTCTGAAGATCCAGAGGCGTTGTATGCATCTCCGCACTGGGTTTTGCCCTTCTGTGGCTTCTCAAGCATCTCTACACTGGCAGGAATCTCTATGTGACTTTTCCAGCTTCAGAGGTCTGGTTTCATCAGGATAAGCCCATGTGGGTTCTCCTCCGGGATGTGTCACAGGGAGTCAGTCAGCCTTGTCTCTTGTCAGTAGAGCATCTCCAAGGGTATTAGTAGTGACCCTCTCATCTCCAAGGAGGAAATACTGATGGATATTCCAGAATTCTCAGAAGAAAGCCATGCTCACCTAGAGGTCTTATTGGCTAGCTCCAGATTGACAGGCTAGACTCTATCCCTATACTCTTAATTCTCAAATTGACAGTAGATTAGCTGACTGCCACATGTCTGCATTGATTACACTGATTACATACTGATTACACACTGATTACCAACATGTTCAGACCCTATTCCCTTAATTCATGAAGTTATATCACACACACACACACACACACACACACATACACAAACACACTTCAACAATTACGAGATGTCTCTGACTCCCACTCTGAGTCAGGAAGTAGTCATAACCTTTATCTAAGACATCTCCTTCTTACACAAGAGGCACTACAATAGCTCTGATCCTTCTATACTATTCGTTTGTAACACTTTTCCCCATGGGTCGGGATTCCAGCCTTACTGTCAATCGTCTTATGTCAATTTTAGTAATGCTTGTTTAATCCCAAATAGACATGTGCTCCAAAGGAAAGACTGAATGCCAAGGTATATAGATAGTCTTACATTTTCCAATTTGTTCCTGAGTTTTTCTGATGCTTGCTAATCTTTTGCCTTCTTAGTGACTATGGTAATCACCTAACCTGGTGTCAATTTTTCAGGATTAAGAGTGTGTGTGGGGGGCAGGTTAGCCTGTCAATCTGGAGGTAGCCAATGAGACCTCTGTGTGGGTGTGGCCTTCTCCTGAGAATTCTGGGAAATGTGATACTTCCTTCTTGGAGGCAGAGACACTATCTCTCTCAATTGACTTCCTTGGGGACTTTCAACTGACAACACTTGCTGTCTGAGAAACTTGGCTGACAAGGCTGGCTCTCTGAGACATCCCTGAGGAGAAGCCACTGATGGAACCAGACCTCTGAAGCCGGACAAGTCCTGCCAACACTGAGATACTTACAACACCACTGGATCCAAAGACTTTCTACCCACTGGCCTCTGCCTGTCCTGCATTTGGCTTCATTGCACGTGTCTCATGAATCTGAAGAGGACTTTATAGATTACTATCAGACTTATGGGGTTGGACTGGACTGGCTGGGATGGTTTCTCAAGTTCATTTCCTCTTGTATATAAACCTTTCTTTTAAAAACACAAATGCATTTCTGAATATGTTTCTCTAGTCTACCAAGACTAATGCAATCATTTACCCCAAGCAACTTAGTATAGTTTATTCATGAGGATTTGACAGATCACTTTCAGCAAATACACAGAATTAAAGCACATCACAACTATTCAGGGTATGTTATGGACTGAATTTTGTTCTTACCAAATGTAAGGTGGAATCATAATCCTCATACATGTAGTTTCAGGGCAACAGAAAGTGATATTTCTCATCATGCCATCTAATAGCATGTTAATGAGAGAATAGGAGCAAAGATTGTGCCTTAAACTCAGTGTCTTATGAGTTATGGAAAGTAGTATATCAGGCACAAAGTAAACACAAATCAGGAAAGACAGAGGCCAGGTGAAGATCCCCTCTGAAAGACAGAATACCCCCCACCAGGCTCTGGACAATAAAAACTGACACTAGTTGGATTCATATTTAGATTGAAAGGCTTTAGAATTGTGAAGAAAATGAATTTCTTTTTTAAGACATTTACTTTACTATTTTGGGTATAGCATCACTAGGAAATTAAAGAAAATATGAACAACTATTCAAATGAATTCCTTAAATATTTACAGACAATTAGCTCTTGGTCTTACATCAAAGAAAGTTACTCAATGTTCAAAAAGTCTGATTTATTACTCTAATAACATATTTGAAAATTTTAGAGATGCAGGATTTGAAAAATTCCAGTGAAATAAGCATCTTTTTTGCCTAATAAGAATCTTTTCTAATGGTTTCTCTGAAAATTATACTAATTAATACCAAAGCTGCATCTGAATATGGTTCTGTTTACTTTTGATCCTGTGTCCTCACTGCACAGCATTGCTCACTGCCTTTAATGTACTCATGAAAACAGACCATTGCCTCCAGTCTTTTGTCTCCTTTCATTTACCTCTGTTGGCTTCACTAATGGCCTGTAGTTTTGTCCCTCTCCTCATCAAGCTTCTTCACTGATATTTTCTTTTCCATGTTCTCATTCCAGAATATCTATTGGAAGGTTCTAAGTCTTGGAAGTATATACAAATTAGTGAACTGTCTATTTTTAATATTAATTTTATTGGAAGCTCTTACAGCTCTTATAACATTCAATTCATCTTTCGTCTTAAGCACAGAAATATCTATTTTTATGACAATTCAGATCTTTTTTTCATCTCCATTCAGGCTAGTTATGTTTGATTGAAGCTCTACTTCTACTCAGTTCCCAAACCCACCATTGACCTGAATTTATAAGTTCTCATTGATGAGATAAGACCATGCCCAATTTACTCCCTTATGTGAAACAATTTCTCAGAATTTTTAATATCTTCCCATAAAGATTTAATTACCTGATGACAAATCAGCAGCCCTGATAGCTAAACGGAAACTCAACCTGAACAGCTTGAGAATTTTCTTTTTTCTTTTAAAATATCTAATCATGAAGCATGTTTTTTGTAACTTTTTTGCTTAGCTAAAAATAAAAGAATAATAGAATTTTGAATACAGAGATCATCTTACCCAAGCTAATAATTTCATTTCTTGCTTCAGTGAACTAATATCAAATCTCTTTTTATTGTTCTTGAAACCTAGTTTTCAAACAGGATGGATTTTGTTAAATATTTTAAAGGTATAATATCTTTTTTCTTTTTCCCCTCCCTATTTGTTCCATTAAAAGGACTGAAAGGAAATTTCAAAAGGCAGAATAAGAATACAAAGTAAGGGCTGAGCCCTGGTGGCGTAGTGATTGTGCACGGGACTGTGACCCACTAGGATGGAGGTTCAATTCCAGTTCAAATCCACAGGAGCAAAGGCTGGGTCTCCTACTCCCACCACCAGAGGCCAGTGATGGCAAAAATAAAGAATACAAAGTAAAGTATTATGGCAAAATGTGCAAAGACCAGGAGTCAGAAAAGGTAAATACAATCAGTATTTCTTAAACTGAAAGAATTAAAAATCCAAGTCCTACTTACAATACTGAAATGATCTGTGGGCAATATATGGAATGATGGAGGAAGCTGCAAAGCAAAATGGAACGACATGGAGTCACTAATTCATAGTCAATATTCCACCATTTCAGGATGTATCACATCATAAGGACTGATAGTATTTATTGAAAGAAGGAGTCAAAGCTGGACTGAAAGAATTGATAAAAATGAAGCCCATAAACTGATAAAATATATCATTTAAAACGTTTCAACAGATGGATGCACTCACCTATGCTAAGAAATTTGGAGCCATGTTCTACTCAATTGATTGGAAGAGAACCATATTTCTGCCTGTCAAAAAGAAACGTGACATAACAGAATTCATAAGTTATTGAGCAAGATTATTAAATTAACACATAATTAAATTGTTACTGAAGATAATTCAAAATTAGTTCCAGCAAAATATCAAGCTACTACCAGAAATTCAGGCAAGATTCCAGAGATTATGGGGAGAGAGGGCATTATTATAATTATAAGATGAATATTGGATGAAAGCAAAAAACACAAGAAAGAAAGATCTTTATCTGTGCTTTGTTGATGAGTGTAAGGCTTTCAACTATGTGCCTAATAGTTAACTATGAATAGCTTAGCAAAAAATAGAAATTTCAGAAGACTTCATTCTGCCCATGAGGGACTTGTGCATAAATTAAACATGGGAATACTTAATGATCAAACTCAGGAAATATATGTGACTGGGTTGATTCTATTAACCATACTGATCAAATCGATATGAAGAAGAGATAAGGTAAGAAACAAGAATTATTTTGTATAAAGGATATCTATACATGAGGATCAGAGGAAGACTTGTTAGTAAAGCAATACATGCAGGTAGCACAACCTTGCTTGCTAAAATCCAAGAGGGCTTAAAACACTCATGATGGTTTAGATCTCCAAATTAAGCAAACATCTTTGTAATTAGGCACACAAATATAATTCATGATAAATGCAGAAAATAATGAGTTTTTTAGGGATTTATTTTTATGTGGATCCACTATCATTTTTCATGGAAACAGCAGGCAAGAAATCATGTGGATAATTTCATGGGGCAAATCCACTGCAAAATACCTTTTTTTCTGCTCTGAACATGTTTATTGGTCTTTTACTTAAACAAAGAATATTTGTGTGGGTTCATGTACTCTCTTTACTTACACATTTTTGGTCTTCCAATCATAATACAGTAAGTTCATTATAGTAATATCAGATGTATTTTAAAATTCATTTTAATATAGGTGATGTATGTATGTTAGATGTTATAGTAAAATCATGCTTCTCAGGTGATATTTCTGGTTTAATACATCTAAAATTCCCCATGTTGTTTCATGTTTCAGTTATCTCATTTCATGCACCATCTGCTCATTCAATTAAGAGAACTGCAAAACGTCTCTTTGAAGGGTTAAGAGCAATGAGGTCATTGTGAGGACTACAATGCACCTGGCTCAAGCAGTAGTATTTATAATTCCTTCATATGCACAGGAAAACTTGGAAGTAAATAGCAAAGCATTAGTAAACTTGATACATTTATGATCTTGGTAAATATTTTGAATATGCCTTGAACTGCCAGAGGACAATCGAATTTGTCAAAAAAGTAAGAATGCTAATCAGAATTATTTTAACTCTAAAAAGAGAAACAGTTTCTTTTTCAAATAACTTTATTGACATGTAATTTTTTTTAAACAAGAAGTTTATTTAAACAACAAGACACTTGACTTGAAGGGAAAACTATCTAGGCTTCATTTCTTTGAGAGTAATTTACCCCTACTTAAAGACAGATTGCCCTACATGTAACAGCTACATACAAAAAAGTTATAAAATTGTCCTTGGTTTTACAATGATAAATGAAAAACATTAAAATTCTCCAATCGAACAAGGTATGCAAGGATTTTTTTATGTCATTGTTTTTTTTTTGTTTTTGTTAAACAGTGAGAGCAAAATAACTTACTGGAATATGAAGAGGAGCTGAATGAGCATGCCACTAATGGAGAAGGGGGTGTTTTCACAGAACCAGGATTTTCCCCATCCCATCTCCACTTGATGTCGATCAAAACATACCATGGCCATTGAGTTTAAAAAAAAAAAAGAAAGAAAAATCAAAAAAACAAAACAAACAAAGGGAAAAATGCAAAATGCGTGTGCACATGCACCAGTTATTTTATGTACAAGAAAGGAATGGGGAAGGGGAAATGAAAGAAAGAGAAAACTATACTGTAGTAGTCAGGATGTGGTGGAACCAAATTGTGGTTTTCTAATTCAGAATGGGTTCTTGGTCGGTAGGAAGAGAGTTCTGGAGGAAAGGAGCAGCTCCTCTTTAGAAGACGCCTCCTGTCTGCTGCTGGAACACAGCCATTGTATTTTCATCCTCCATTTCCAACTGTGCAGGTGTGTCTGTTTCATTGATTGGCTGTCCGTCAAATCGGAATCTTATCTGCCTCATTGACAAACCCTGTCGTTCGCAATAGGCTTTCATTGGTTTACTAAGTGGCGTATGCCTCTTGATCTTAAACTGCACCACAGAACCATCCTGCCCCGCCACCTTCAAGTTAATGTGATCGTTGTTCTCAGTCTTGCCTCCTTCCTTGGGTTTTTCGTCGGCCATGGCGAGCGCCCGAGTCTCCTCAGCTGCCGCTTCACAAAAAAGCCACCAGGTTCGCACCTAACGAGCACACAAGCAGCTCCAGGAGCGGCAGAAATGACATGTAATTTATATATCATGTAATTCGATGGTTCAAACACATTTAAAAGAGCTCTGTATTTCCTACCACAGTTAATTTTAGAAAATATTCTTCATTAGTTTATCCATTATTATTATTTTTGCTTTTTGCCCCAAATGTCCACTGGCATCATCCTAAGAGACATTCATCCAGTTGCAATTTCTATAGACTTGTTCTTCAGAAGAAAGGAATAAGAGCCTGTCACTCACGTCAGGAGGAACCAATCCCTAGAGAAGGACATCACCGTTGACAAACTAGAGTGTCAGAATGAAAGAAGACTTTGCTCGACAAGTTGAGTTGATACAGTTTGTGCAACAATGGACTCAAACACAGCAAGAACTGGGAAGAGGGCGCTAAATTGGGCAGAATTTCAGTCTGTTGTACTTAGGTGTGCTATGAGTCAGAACCGATTCAAGGCAATTAACAATACATTTGCTACATCATTCAATACTCTCATTCAAACATCCCCAGATGGTACTGTGACTTCAGAATCTGGTCTACATAAATCTCTCTTATGTTAATTCCTGTCACTGTTCATTTGAAATGGCTCTGACTCATTATGACTATATGTACAAAAGAACAAAGCACTGCCTGGTTCTGAATCATCTACACAATTTGTTGATCTCATTGTTATAAGAACCACTGTGTTCATTCACCTTTTAGAGTGACTCTCTCTTTTGTTCTGATTCTCTAGCTTATCAAACAGAATGTTGCTTCCCAGGGTCAAGTCTCTCTCGAAAATATCTCCAAAGTGAAGCATGAAAGAGGATTTCACCCTCCTTACTTCAGAGACAACATGCTGGCCAGGCTTGCTCCAAAAACAAATTTGTTCTTCTGATGATTCATGGGAAAGTCAATATGCTTCACGAGAATCCTCATTCATATGCATCAATTTGTGTCTGGTAGACACTACTCTTAGTATTGGGAACAATTGAAAACACCATGTGTTTATTCTGACATATCTTAGTTCTCAAGTCAAAATATGACCTTGAGCACATGCTACATGAATTTGGAGAACATGTCAATGTCACATTTGACTTATTGGAAATTAATGACTGGAGAAAAAAAATAAATTGTGGGATGACATCAAGGACATCATAAGGGAAGAAAAATAAAGGTCATAAATAAACAGAAAAGATAAGAGTGAATGCTTGACAAGAATATGAAATTTGATTTTCAACACATAGTAGCTAAAACAAATGGAAGAAATATTGAAACATAGGAGCTTAAAAGACCATTTTAAAAAACTTAGTATATAGTGCCCATCAATAACATGCTAAAATTATTTTAAGTCTTTTTCTTCTCCAGTAGTTGCTTTATTTTGCAAAGGGATTAGGAAATGGATGTTTGAGACAAACAAACAAAAACTCTAGGGAGATTGCCAAACCTAGATCCTTTCTTATCCTTCTAATATACGAGCGTGGCCTTCAGCTGTCATTAAACCAAGCTTCCTGCTTCTTAAGACTGGATTTCTATCTTCTTATCTACAGTAATTGACAGTTAAACGATATCCTGTTTTCCTTTAAAATTACTTTATTTCTGTGAAATTATAATTTTATTTCCTTTTGATTTTTATAGGTTTTATTGTGGGCATGCTTTGTTGTTGTCCTAATTTAGCTACCCAGAATTCTCTGCTGACCCCTTTCTCTTATTACTTACACTTTCCCATGTTAATTGCACCTGCCATTATTATGGTAGCCTAAGTTACTTTACTTAGTGTAGTTTTAAAGCAAATTTCCTTTACTGGATGCATTTAGCTTAAGTTATTTTGCTTAATTCTGTCTTTGGAAATTTTTATCAATTGTTCAGAGACAGCAAGTTTGATGCTGATGTCAGCTAGAAGGCCCAGATTCTGTGGAGAGGGCTCTCTTATTTCCTTGATTGTTAGTGAGTAAGACCTAGCCTGTGCTGTCTCAAAGGGGGGGGGGGACATGTTGTTTGCTTGCTCATGGTCAATAGTCGTTTCCCCTTGGCTACTCTGAAACATGAGTTAATGTAAAATTATATACATGACTTGCAAAATTATAAATTTCAAAGTAAAAAGGCATATATCTTCTATATATTCTATTCTTATTTCAAAAAACGAACAACAGCAGAACACATTCTGTGCCATTAAGTTGATGAAGACTCACTCTTGTCCAGTGAGACTGGGCAGAGTTGCCGCTGTAGGTTTCTGAGACTGTAGCTCTTTAATACAGTAGAAAAGCCTTCTGTTTTTCCCAGACTGGCTAGTCGTTTCAGACTGCTGACATTTCAGGTAGCAGCCAACACTGAAACCACAGCACTAAGACAAGACATTCTGTGACATTTGTGGTACCTTCTAAATAAACTTCTCTTTCTCTCTCTGACTTTGTATTGTTTGTTGTCATGTGCCACCGTGTTGGTCCCGCCCCATACTCACCGAGTGATCAACAGAAGGAAAAGCTGCATCAGCCACCTCATGATCAGCCACACAATTGCTCCAGTGCCAGAGCTCATTGACACAGCCATGGTGTCAATCCATCTCTTTGAGTGTATCCCTCTTTTTGTTATTTTAAATCATTTTGCTGGGGACTCTTGCAGCTCTTATCACAATGTATACATACTTCCATTGCGTCGAGCACATTTGTACATATGTTACCATAATCATTTTCAAAACATTTTCTTTCTACTTGAAACCTTGGTGCAGCGCATTTCTTTCCTCCCTGACCCTCACTCCCTTAAGACCCCTTGATGATTTATCAATTCTTAGTTTGTTTTTTTTTAATGGCTCACATCTACTGCTGTCTCCCTTCACCCACTCTTCTGTTCCCATACCCTAGGGAGGGGAGTAGATCATTGTGATTGGTTCTCCCTTTCTCCCCCACCTTCCTCTTACCTTCCTGGTGTTGCTGCTCTCTTATCTGTACCGCTGTACATGCTCTGGCCAAGCCAGATTTGTAAGATACAATTGGGTTCATGATAGTGTGTGTGTGTTGGGAGGCGGGGGGTTGGGGGAGTGGAGAAGCATTAAAGAACTCAAATAAACCTGTATGTTTTGTGAGTGCTATATGACAACATGACTGGTTGTCTCTTCCTTGTGACCCTTTTGTAAGGGAGTGTCCAATTAGCAATAGATGGGCTTTGGGTCTCCACTCTGCCCTCGCCCTCATTCACATCAATAAATGGCATTTTTTCTGGGTTCTAGATACCTGATACCTGATCCCATCAACACCTCATGATCACACAGGCTGGTCTGCTTCTTCCAGGTGGGTTTTGTTGCTTTTCAGTTAGGTGATCATTTGTTTATCTTCAAACCACTAAAGCCCCAGATGCTAAATCTTTTGATAGCTGGCCACTACCAACTTCCACATTTGCGTATGTGTCCATTTGTCCTTCAGTGATTATGGGCCTCTACTCAAGTACTCCCTCAATGCAAGAACACTTTGTTCTAAGAACTGGCATTCTGTGGCAGTCCTATTTTTCACTGCCCCTCCACTTTATGATGCCCTTCAGGGGCTGGCCTAGTCTGACAATATGTTTGAACACATTACAAAGTCTTGTCATATTTTTCTTTAAGGGGCAATTTGGCCTTATTCTAACTTGGAGCAACCTGATTGACTGCACGAGTTCAAAGTAAAATACCTGAATTTCTGCTGATATCATAACTATAAAATCTTTATCAGCGGGCTGCGCCCTGGTGATGTAAGTGGTTGAGTGCAGAACTGCAGCCTGCGGGCTTGGTGGTTCAAATCCAGTGGTGGCTCTCAGGAGTGGCACTGGGTAGCACCCACGACCACCAGAGGCAGTGATGCCCACACAAAAAAAATCTTTATCAGTAACTTAAATGCATTTCTTCTAAAAATTCCTTGTTTTGAGAATTTGCAGTTATTAGACATCTTGTTCATTTAAATTTTCTAATGGTAATCAAAAGGTAAACTATTCTAAAGTATGTCAAAGCTAATGCTTCCAATAATGGTATGAGTTTCAGATGCCTGTTTCCATATTTTGTTCTGGCAGGATGGTTTCCATGACTAAGGACTCCTCCATTTGTCTTCTTATTTTCTTTGTTGTTCCGGCTTTGCTTTAGAAATTTTGTCCTCCACGGGACCTTCCCTCAGGCTCCACGACTGGATTATCTGCAGTTTCTATTCACTCTCCTAACACTCTATACTTGTTCTATTATTTCACTAATTACCATGAAATATAATTGCTTGTTTGCAGTTTATCTCCTGCTGATTTATAAAATACTTAAGGTATCTACATGGGTACGTAATTGCTTTTAAATATGTTTACCAACTGGATGCTTAGTTACTTATTTCATTAACCAGACTCATGATTTAGGATTATAGAACTGTAAATAGACATTATATTTTACTTCACCAACTATATAAGTTTGGAAATTGAGCTTTGAGAGATAATATTCTTTGTCTTTGGCATTAAATCTTTGGAGGAAAAAATCAGAATATAGCCACAGCTATTGGTGTCAACTGTACCCAGAACTGTTTCCCTTTACCAAGCTATCTCATACCAAATTTAGACAAAATGCCTTTAACCTTTCATACTGCCACACTTTTTTTTCAAATTGCAAAGTAAAACTCCCTGAGAATAGAATAAATAATATATCTCTTTATGACTCTGCTTCTACCAAAAATAAAATGCAATTTTTCAATAAAATTATTTAATTTTTCAGAATAAAAGATGCTGCTAAGATATCTATTTGCATTGTGCTACTTCTATTTACAGAATAGAATGAGGGTAACTATTTTAGGATCTAGTCTTCTGCAAGTTTTCCCCTAATTTAGACATTTTTATTTTTAAGATACTACTTTGTTTGTCTATAATTATCTTATCATTCATATCTTCAAAGTATTCACCTTTTTACTACTATTTCAGTCAAAGATATTTCATAGCAGGATCAAAGAAATCTATGCGGTATCATAACTATATAAAATGTCATCTGTCAATGGATAAATGTAAATACAATGAAAACTTGCTTTCCAGCAGGCTGTTCCTTTAGCAGATACTTGGTAACAACAGGCAGAGACACATTTCAGGCTAGAATACGTGAAATGTGTTAATTAAAACAGCTTGGTTCCTTTTACAGGACAACTTTTCCTTATTTTGACACAAAGGGGTGGTATTCTTTTACAATTATATGTAAAATCACTAATTACATGGTGCCATTAGATTATAATATACAACAGTCAATACAGCTAGCGTGGAGACAGGGCCAGCCAATGTTATGATATAATTATGCTTGACATTTCTTACCCGCTGGTTCAGAGAGGGCCTTTTGATGCTTTTAAGGATATTAACTCCTTGTTTGTGATATTTACAGATTTGATAACCTTGACTATGGAAAGAGAGTCATTCACTCAATGGAAAACTGAATTGGCATTCAGAACAGTCTGAGTAAGTCATTTTATTTTCTCCAGACCACAAGCAAATCACATACCTTGTACCTAATTACCATATGACATAATGTCTGCAGCAAATTTACTGTATTTTACAAGGCAAAAAGAATGCAACAAAAATATGCATTGTGTTAAAAAGTGATTTGCTCCAATGATGAGCAGGTAACCTCTGAGAGAATGTTAGTATCCTCAATTATTGCTTTAAACTAACTTGCCTAAGACTTGTTGGTTTCTGCTTCTCAGACAAAGCTTATTTTCTAAATTTTATTCAGATTTGTATTTGACAAATAACATTTAGGAACTTCTTAGGGGACAGATTAAGTGCACCAAACAATGATAGCTTAAATATATTATCATCTGCATGTCTCCATTTTTATAATGTTTGCAGATAAAGCATGCCTATTCATTATATTCATTAATAAGACAGTCTTGGAGGAAAAGTCATAATAAATGAATTAGATATTTTATGATACATACTTCTATCTGTGGGTTATGTCTTGGGCTGCAAAATAAACTTGTCATAATTGGAGTGGAATTATAGAGAAGAGACTGCAAATTGAAAGAAAAAACAATCAAAAGAAAGAAAGTCACAATATGCTAAGAGTAGAACTAATTCAAGAAAGAAATAACAATATAGATTGAAAATTACTATTTCAGCTATACTCTCAAGTAAATAGGCTTCTTTTTCAGTTTTTTAACTCAAGGTGGCTATGAAACTTTTATTTTGACAAAGTTGATTTAATTATTTTAGAGAGGAAGGAGGGACATGTGTTTCCAAGGACACTGAATATGGTTAAATGTCTTATGTTTATGCCTTCATTCCTATGTGTCCTTCAGTCTCTCTCAATTTCCAAGATCTTATTGCCTCCCAAACTACACCCCACTACACCCCCAAGTAAATTCCATGCATTAGCTTCAGACATCATTCAATATTAGGGATTTAACTGGTGGTGTAACTCAGACACTTAAAAAAATCATTTTATTGGGGGCTTGTACAACTTTTATCACAACCCATACTGCATCCACTGTGTCAAGCACATTTGTACATTTGTTGTCAATAGTTGACGACATCATTCCCAAAATATTTGCTTTCTACTTGAGCCCTAGATATCAGCTCCTCAGTAGCTCAGCCACTATTACTATAAATTTATGAGTTTTCTTTAGCAATATCATCTATATTACCACAAGAAAAAAGCTTTTTTTTAGGAGACAAGAGGCCACTTTCATGATCTTTCATGCAGGGCTTGCGTTTTCATGATAAAGGAGCCCTGCACACTTCCTTACCTTTCACCAATCTGCTCAGTGAAAGTAAAATCCACCAGATTCCTGCTACTCCTCCTTCTGACAAACTGTTGATATATACCAAACATTCAATTGCACAGAATCTTGTGTTTCATAAATGTGTCATTTAATGAGAGCGAATTTATCATCTACTTGTCCCACTTTTACTACTGGAGAAAGAATAATCACTGGCAAATTTAAGATTAATTCAGAAAATGCATCCTTAAGATTTCCTCCCCCCCCACCCCCCGAAACATTCTAGTCAACAACCTTTTTTGTTTGGCCTATCTGGAAGAATAAAATGAGTGAAACTGCATGTTATTATTGTTATTAGATGCCGTTAGTAGATCCAGACTCATACAAACTGATCTCTAAGAGAGTGCAACACTGCCCAGTCCTTGCTATACTCACATTTGCTTGTATGTTCGAGCTCCTTGTTGAAGCCACTTGGTCGGCCACTCTTGTTGAGGCACACACTTTTTATCACTGCCCTTACACTTTACAAACACGATGCCCTTGGCCAAGGACTGGTTTCTCCTAAAATATGTTCAAAGTGTGTGAGATGAAGTGTCAGCATCACTGCTTCTTTGGAACAATTCTAGCCATACTTTATCGAGATGGATTTTTTGTTGTTGTTGTTTGAGCAGTCCTGGTGATTACCAATATTATTTGAGAACATTGTATTTCAAATGTATGAGTTCTCATTTGGTCTTTCCTATCTATTGTCCAAATTTTGTCTGCAAGTGAGGAGATTGAAAATACCATCACTTACATGAGATTTACTTTAATCCTTAAAGTAGTATCCTCACTTTCCAGCACTTTCAAGAGGTCTTGTGCAAAAGATTTAGCCAACTTAATATCTCTTTTGATCTCTTGACTGCTACTACTTAAGCGTATATTGTGGATCCAAGCAAGATAAAATCCTGACAGCTTCAATCTTTTCTCCATTTTCATGATAATATAGATTAATGCAGTTGTCAGGATTTGGATTTTATTTGCACTGTCATAATCCATACTGAAAACTGCAATCATCATCCACAAGTGTTTCATCATATTACATATCTATCTATCTATCTATCTATCTATCTATCTATCTATCGATCTATCTATCATCTATCTATCTATATGAAAGTATATGTGGGTATGTATATGTGTGTATATGTATGTGTAAAAAAAAGAAAGAGGATGACTCATTCACTTTAGGAAATGGCTCACCCTAATTTTTGGCGTAGAAAGTCTCACATTTGTGATCATGTGGTAGGCTGAATATTTCTCCTAATCATAGGTTAGCAAGAGCTAGCAATCTGCTGCTCAGGGGCTGGCAGTAGAATTCTCCAGGAACCACTGGTGAGATTATGAGTACAAGATCAATAGAGAGCTTCACCTAGATATTCATATTCAGGTATCACTTAATATCTATTCAAGCAATATTCGATTGCCTCATCTGTCCATGAGTGCCTGGTTTCTGAGTCCAGGAAGCTAAGCCTTCATCTTGTAATAAAAATTCCTTTTCTTACCAGCTGCTGCATGTAAACAGGAAAACATCTAACCTGTGACAATGGAAGCCCTGGCCCAAACTCCCAACGCTGTTATCTCTCAGTTCCTATTACTCAGTGGGCCTAATTTTCATGTTCAGTCTTAATGTCTTTTCTTGAGTCACATGATTTTGGGTGAGCACACTATTGTGACAGCTGGCCAAGCACTTGTGGTGCTGGGTGCTCATCTAAGACCTCCATGGTGAATGCTGCCTGTGCTGTCTACTGGGAGGTGGACTCAGAAAAATATTGCACACTTGCTTTGATCACATACATCAGTTCCTGGGCCAGTGTGCACAGGTTTTCATGGATTCAGGTTTCACACAACACCTCAGCATCCAAATTACATAGCTTCACAGATGGTGTGGTGGGCCTAGATGTGTAGGGGTGGTAGGCCTTCTCTTCCAAGTAAATGGCTGCTTAGATTATACTAAAAAAGGAAAGATTTTTACGAAATGTGTGCCAGACTACTGAGAATCATGATCTAGTCAAGTTATGCATGAGTTAACCACCCTTAATCATGTCAACAATGGGATTATCTGAGAACTATTATGAAAGAGAGAAAGAAGAGATAACACATCGACAATTAAATGCTTTGACCTACATGTGGCACATTTATTTTTATACATATACAACTTCTACTCACAGAAAATGGCCACTCGTTTATATGCCGTCTGTTACTAAGTGTAAAGCCTTTCCTCGTTTTGAGGGGAGTACAAAATCTGTTCTCCAGTGTGCTCATGAAGTAGAGGAGAACTGGATATTGGTGATATTGTATGTGATATTTTATTGAGTCTTTGGTATCTAGAAATACATTTCAAACTGCTCAATTCAGAGGCAAAGATTAGACCTAAATTTAATCCCATTTTGATGCTTTTCAATTTTGATTGTTTTTTTCCTAATCCTTATTTTTCCATATTTTCATAGCTTAAGATCCCTAGTTTGGTAGTGGATTATGAGCTTGGCTTCTAGCCACTAGGTGTTGGAAACTAGCAAGGGAAATTATCCTCTGCCCAATAAAGTCCCCGTGTGCCAGAACTGGTTGAATGTCAATGACTTTTGTTGCTTTCATAGTTTAAAGCAATACTAGAAATATGCTATGAGGCAGTATTTTTCATTTGTCACTACTTACCACATTTAATTGATAAAATCTTAACTTTTATTGGGACATAGATGTGTAGAATAAGAGAAATTACTTCACAAATAAATGGATGATCTACAAAATAGTTCATATTTGATTGTTGTGTTAGTCTGGCTTGATTATAGAAATAAATTCAGAGACACCTATATGTGTATAAGAGAGTGCTTAATATGAAAATGCAGTTATATATTGAGGAAGCCTTCCAGCCTACTTCATATCAAGTCCAGAAGTCTCATATTAGTCCATATGTCTTATACTAGTCTATAAATCCCTCTTTCAACTCATGCTGCTCAAGCAACCATGGTGAATGTAGGAAGATCACAGATGGTGCAAGCATATCAGTGCTGACATGCCTCCTTCTGCTCCAGACCTCTGCCTGCCATCAGGAATAGCTCCATGTGGCTTATCAACAAGAATGTGAAGTACAGAGAGTGTGTGTCCCATCTCCAGGGAGGAAGTCACGAGTCCCCAGAATCCTCAGAAGGAGGCCATGCTTACACAGAGGCTATGATCTGATTGATCATCTAGACTTTACCCCTTTGGTCAAGTTAACAGGACATCATGTAATGGCCACAATTGTCTAACATTGAGTGGCAGTTAGAAATTAGAAGTTTAATTTAAAATCTTATTTAGATTCTTTGGCAAAGAAAATTTTAAGAAAAAGATAAACTCATACAAGATAGCAGTATCAATAGATAAGAATTACTCATAAATGAATGATATAAAATTGAGGCTAGACATACCATAATGATGTCATACTATTCTGTGTGTATATATTTAGGATATAGAATACCTTATAAAGCTTGCAACTACATTCTAAGTACACCAACTTAATTTAAAGATGTCAATTTTATCATTTCATAATTCACAGATTCAATAATATCTTACAGAAAAATATTTTTAAAATGGCCATTTCCAAAAAAAATCCAAATGAAACAGTAATGTAAGCTTTAAAAATTAGAAAGGAGGGTTTTCTAGCCCTGTAAAGAATTACAGCCTCAGAAACATGCAGGGGCATTTCTGCCTTGTCCCGGTGTTGCTGTGAATTGCTTCAACTTGATGGCAGTAAGATTGAGTTTCAAGTTTTTAATGTTAGTTCATAATCCAAATATATATGCAATATTTGTGCATACATCTTGAGACTCATGTTAACGGATACGATTATCAAACTAGATTGAAGAAAGAAAATCCATATGTTAGCTAGTTACGAGCTGGGAAATCTGCACAGATTTGGTTCTTAATTACCCTATTATTCGAATTACTCACTTTATTTGACAGAAGAAATACAAGGATGAGCTCTTTGACAAGTTACTTCTCATGAAAATTGTAAGAATAACATTCTAAACCGGTTCAATGTTGCTCTGTAACAGTGCTTAGAGTTCTTTCCATTAATCAGGTAAAATGAAATTTCCATAAAATATTCTGCATGTGTGTTCTTGGATATATAGTAGTGCTTATATACCGTTGCCTCATCATTTCAGGGTGAAGTTTGTGTGTGTGTGTGTGTGTATGCTCATATAGTCAAAATAGAAAGAGCAACCATGGCTTGTCATTATTCAGCTCGATTTGTTTGACAAAAGTTCTTAGGTGAAAATGTTAAAAGCTGACAATATCTTCAGGTCAAAGTATAATTATAGTGCCAGCTTAGTTTAGTCACTTCAGAGGAACCTCACTTCAGACATTTTTTTTTAGTGTCAACTAGAATATTTTTTACTCACTAATGGGAATTCAGACTTTTCTACTAGATAAGTAAAGGAAATGTAAATTAATACTACATCAAAAGTAGGCATATGTCTTTTTTAGCTGCAGGGGATTCATAATTTACTTCTTTCCATTGTAATAATGAATTCTAAAATGCATGTCTTCCTTATCTCTCTCTCTTTTTAACCAGAATTTCATGTCACTTCCTAGTAGCATATACAAACCTGTACCAAATCATTTGTGAACGAGGGTGCCATGTTTTTTTTAAATTATGCTCTACAGAATGATTTGGGATTCCATCCTAAGATGATCTATTTTACCCAATAGAACAAGCAAACTCACAAACATTGAGTGAATTTTAACATTATTTTTTAAAACCTCTACAGAGGATTTTATCTACATAATTTTATTCCGATTATTTTTTCTAGTCAAACTAACATTTCCACTTTCTGAGATTCTCAAGGATCTCTGGTGGAAAAGAGATTAAAACTCTGCCAGTATTAGAAAGTGTGGAGGTTGTAATGTACCATGTGTTCTGCAGGAGAAAGATTTAACAGTCTTCTTCTGTAAAGAGTACGCTCTTAGAAGCCCTATGAGGCAATTAGACTCAGCCCTATAGGCTCATTACAAGTTGTTTTAGCCTGGGTAGACTAGAGAAAAAGATTCATAGAAACTCATATGTGTATGAGAGTTTTATATACAGGGTAATTGTATACTAAGAAAGCATCCCAACTCGGTCCAGTCCAAGCCCATAAGTCTGATATTAGCCCATATGTCGACACCAATCTATAAAGTCCTCTTCAGACTCATGAAGCACATGTAATGAAGTCACATGCAGGATGATCACAGGGCAACAGGTAGAACTTCTTGGGATGGATCCAGTGGCATTGTAAACATCTCAACACTAGCAGCGATCTCTACATGGCTGCTCTGGCTTCAGATGTCTGGTTGCATCAGGGTAGGTCCATGTGACTTCTCTAACTCAGGGTAATAGCACAGTTCATGTGTCTTGTCAGCTGTAGTGTCTCCCAGGGAGTGTACAGAAAGAGAATATGTCATCTGCCTCCAAGGAGGGATTCCAGATTTTTCAGAAGAAAGTCTTGCCCAGAGACCTCATTGACTACGGTCGAATTGTCAGAGTAGGCCCCACCTTTCATCCTTAATCCTTTCAAGTTCCAAATTGTCACCAGATTGCTTAACTTAAAAGTAACTTGATGTTAACAATTTTGGTTATGATTTGGGGGTGGGGATATTGCCATAGTCTGAATAACTCAATTCATAGTCTGAATGACTCAATTATAACTTTGAACACATAGTAACCCTACAGGACAGAATAGAACTGTCTTTGTGAATTTTTGAGATAGTAAATCTTTATGGATAGTTAATTTCATCTTTCTCCCATGGAGTGTCATGTGGTTGTGAACTGCTGACCTTGCAATTAGCAACTCAATCTGGAACCTCCTTCCAGTAGCAACTAAAATGTAATATACATATCATATTTCAGACCATAAGGTACACTTCTCTTTTCAATGCGAGGGAAAAACAAGGGTATGTCTGGTATGGTACCTAAAACATTTTAGCATACTGGTTATAATTGGTTCAGAATATTTTTTCTTGTTTTCCTATTCTAAAACCTGGGTGCATCTTATGGTCAGGTGTATCTTCTGTTTTTTCTCACTTTTATTTTCAAGCTCTTCTTTGTCATCTTCCTTTGGTATTGAAAATTAGTCCTAAGGATCAAAACCCCATAGAACAAATCTTAATTCAAATGCTACCAAGTTCAATGACAGTAAATGCATTACCCAACATCTTAAACAGATGAAGCTGGAGTGCTTTCTTACTTGAAATGGAGGTTAAAAGTCTAATGAGCTTCATTTTCTTGGTCATCTATTTATCTTTAAGCGGTGGAAGAGACCTATTGACACAAATAATAAATACCTTAGCCTACTCCAAAGCAAGCTTCCATTGAATAAATTCCTACTCAATATGGCACTGTAAGATGGAGTTGACCCCCATTGGATTTTTGTGGAGGTAAATCTTTATAGAAGCAGACAGACTCATTTTGCTATTGTGAAACCACTGATAGGTTTGTAACTTCAACCTTGCCATTAACAGCCCAGCAGCATAAGCCACTATGTCGCCATATTAAAAGGTATTGACTGTGTCTACCTTTCAATGGGAGAAAATTTTGCCAATGATTTGGTCTTTCTTGAATCCACCATAAGTGCTTCTGGAAAAAAATAGTCAAGAGATCATATCATTGGGTAAATCTGTTGCACAAGCTATCTTTAAAGTATTGAAAATAGGGATGCTTCTTTCAGGACAACAATATGCCTGACCCAAGCCAGGGCATTTTCAATTGTCTTTGATCTATGAGAGAGTTGAACACTCAATATAGAAGACCATAAGAGGATCCACCCATTTGAATTATGGTGCTAACAATGGGCATTGAAACTACCATGGAGTGTCAAGGAGCCAACAAATCTGTCTTGAAAGAAGCTCATGAGAATGCTTCTTAATGGCTAGAACAACAAGACTTTATTTCATGCCCTTTTGATTTATTGTCAGGAGGTAAGTTCATTCCTGGTAAAGGACATCATTATTGATAAAGCAGTGGGCAACAAAAAGAAGGGAGACCTTGAGCAAGTTGAAGGGCACCGTGGCTGCATCAAAGAGCTCAAGCATAAGCATAAGGGTGGGGATGGCACAGGATGGGGAAATGTTTCATTCTGGTGTACATAGGAGTGTTGAGTTGGAACTTACTGGATGGCATCTAACAGCATCATGGACAACCCTCTAGTCAGAAATGTATCTTTCCTTCCACTTCAGTCCCAGGTAGTGGGTGAAAATCAAAGGTGTGAAAGGGTGAAAGGGTGAAAGGGTGAAAATCTTCAAAGGGTGAAAATCTTTTCCTTGCATTTTTATAATAACGTTCTCATACACCAGTGGTCTTTTGTAATTGACTTATTTCACTCAGCATAATATTCTCCAGGTTCATCAATATTATGAAATGTTTTCCATATTCAGTCAAATGAAGACGTGTCTATTAGGGGAACAATAACACTGGTGAAGTAAGTCTACTGTAGAATTATGAACATTTGAGATCCAAGGGGTGACATTTACTCAAGGACAAAATTCAGAAAGTGTAGGGAAGAAAGGGAAATAGAACCAGAAAGCACATGGGGAAGTGGGATACTTGGTGATATTTGTGTAGATTACAATCGGTGACATATCACACAAGATGTACAAACTGTTGAGCAGAAAACGAATCTGCTAGGTAAGCTTTCACTAACTTGACAGTTAGAAGCTACAAAATATGAAAGGCTCCATGTCACAAGATTGCTCAATAAGAAAGCCACAAATCCATGTATCCTCATACAGAGTGGCAAATCTTAAGATTTCATTTCCTTGAACACTTAGATCAGCATTTCAATCCCCCCACCCCAAATAAATAAACTCACAGCTATTCTGTGGATTTTGACTCACAGTGAACCTGTTGAGGAAGCGCGGGTGGTATGGTGGTGACTCATTGGACTGAAAACCATAAGGTTAGAAGTTAGAGGCCACCAGAATTCCTTTGGGACTTGGGGGGGGGGAGAGCTTTCCATTTCTGTTCAGAGCTACAGTGTCAGAAACCCACAGGGGCAGTTCCATTCTCTCCTATACAATTGCTATGAGTCAGAACTGATCAGAGATGGCGAGTCTGTTTTCGGATTGGGTTCCAACTGCAGAGCCCCTCAGGGCAGAGGACAGATTGCTTCCTATTCTCAAACGGTGGGTCTTTACTACTGACCTTGGCTTAGCAACCCAAGGCAAGAGCCACTAATCCACTAGAGCTTGAGTAACTCCACCAGAGTTTCCTTTACATAGATTTTAAACCACCTAGATTCTCTTGGTGAAATTAGGTATGTTTCAGATTAGGACTTGCTTTTTAAAAATTTCTATTTAATTGTGTTTACGTGATACCTTAAAAAAAAGATTGAGTCAATGAATGTGATTGTAACATCTTGATAGATTAGGATGTAGTTACAAACGTAGCTTGAGAGCATGCTTTCTAATTTAGATTGGGCATGTCAGGAAGAGCTACTTCTTGGAGAAAGACATCAAGCTTAATAAAGCGGAGAGTCAGAGAAACAGAAGAAGATTCTCAGTGATATAGATTGGCACAGTAGTTTAATAATGACTGCAAATATAGGAATGACTGCAAAGACAGTGCTGAGCTAGACAGTGATTCATTGCCTTGTACCCAGGATAGCTGTGAGTCTGAACTCACTTCATGGCATGCAACCATAATAGCACCCAAATAACCTCCACACTATTACTATCATGGTATGAATTGTAGAACTACTGATCATTCATCACACCCAAGATTTTTAGGGGGTTTCAATAAAGGAAATAGTACTTAAGGTATTGAAAGTCTGTAGGCTACAGATTTCAAGGGGATCATTTGTTTTTCTTTAACCACAAAATCAGCATCAAGTTTATTAACAATTTAGATAAACATTCTTGTGTTTAGTTTCTTCAAGCAACACTGTTTAAGTATCATTGCATTTGTTTGAAATAATTTGGAATTCTATTTTTTTAACTAAAAGTCATTTTATTAGGGGCTCATACATCATTTTTCCAATACATAAATAAACATACTGTGACAAGAATGTCCGCTGCCGTCATCATTCTCCAAACATCCACCCTTACCCCCAGCCCCTGGTGTCGTTTCCTCTAACCCCTCCCCTGTTCCCCTGTTCTCCCTCCCCCACCAACCCTCAATACTTTATAAATTATTATTATTCTGTCGTATGCTACCCTGCCCGACACCTCCCTCAATCCACTCCCCCATGCCCATCCTCCAGACAGGTCATATGTAAATTCTTGCAGTTGGTTCCATCTCTACCCCACCTTCTTTCCACCCATCCAGTAGTTTTAATCTAACCACCGGCCGGAGGGGACTCATCCATCCTGATTTCCCCATATCTCCAGTCCCCCTCTCCACTAGTGTGCCTTCTCCAGTCCATCTGGATGCGCAAGGTAGAGTTGGGATCATGATGGTTGGGAGGGAGGAGACCACAGGAATTAGAGGAAACTTGTATGCATCATCACTGCCTGGCTGCACCCTGACTAGTCTGTCTCCTTCCTGTGGCTCCCCTTATAAAGGGGTAGCCAATTACCCACCAGTGGGCCTTAGGTCCCCACCCTGCCCCTCCCCTCATTAGAAATGAAGTGATTCCTATTCTTTGATGCTGGATACCTGCTCCCTATAGCCCCTCTTGATCTACATACATTGTTATAGAAAAATTATCATAATTAGGCACTAAAAGTATACAAAGGTGCTTCAGGAAGTATAAGAAACATTTTTAACAAAAAATAATTTGATACTTACTTATAAAAGTATGTAGAGTGCATATATATATATATTAAGAAAAGTAACACCTTAGATGTTTTCAGGAGACAAACTGTTAATGAGTTAAAAGTAAGATAAATTAAAAAATTAGTTAAATGGAAAAAATTAATGACAAGAATGATAATAAGGTAAAAATTACCATCACAATTAACTTTTAAATTTAATCCTTAAAAATAAAGTTTGAATAAATCTTTTACCTAAAAGGTATGGGGATGGATTTAAAATTTTTCATATAAGGAAGTGAATGAGACTATCAAAGCATATTTTAAAAAGGATATTAACATTCACTCACAGCAAGTGTCTGTCCAAACCAAGTTTCTAAATTAGATTAAAATATCATATTTCATTTTTTAAATAGCCTACTGTGAAGCAATTTATTGTTAGGTATGATTAGATTTAGTATCCTCCTCTGATTTTTGAGATCTCTGTGAATTTGTAGTATTTAAGTAGGTACCAAAGAATGTAGACATCTGATGTAGAATTGACTCTATACTAGTTAATTTTATTTTATTAGGACAGCTTCTTCATTAGTTGTTCTTTATGATGGTCACATAGTTCATTATTCTTTTCTCATTCTCATGTTTTTCTTACTCTGTGGGTTAGTCCAGATGAACTAAAGAAATAAATCCAGGGAGACACATATGTGTAAAAGTAAGAGCTTTATATCAAAGAGTAATTGCACATTAAGGATACATCCTGGCCCAGCCCAGATCAAGTCCATATACCCAATGTAGCTCATATGTTAAAAAATCAGTCTAAAAATTCCTGTTCAGACTCATGCAACCAAGACAATGATGCTAAAGACAGGAAGACAGCAGGCCAGTGGGTAGAAACTTTTGTGGATCTAGTGGTTGTGGAAGCATCTCAGTCCTGGTGTGGGTCTCCATGTAGCTCCTCAAGCTCCAGGGCTCTGGATCCATCAGCCTAGCTCCCTGTGGTTTATCAACAGGAATGTCTTGCAGGGAGAAATTATGTGTCTTATCCCCAGGGAGGAAGAGAGGGTTAAATTTTTCATGGGAAAAGTGAATTAAAAATGAATTAATTCTTATGTGAACTTTTCCCTTCATATATATATATACATATATATAAACATTTCTTAATTTATGATAATTTTAGATTCACATGCAGTTATAAGAAATAATGCCAATTATTCAGACTTGCAGAAACATTATGTTAATGCAATTATAATTTTACAGATAAGAAAATGTGGCAGTCACCTCATCTGGTGTCAATTTGAGGATTAAGAGTGTAGGGGTGGAGTCTAGCCTATCAATCTTGGGATAGTCAAGGAGACCTCTGCTTGGGCATGGCCTTCTCCTGAGAATTCTGGGAAACGTGACAATTCCTTCTTGGAGGCAGAGACACCATCTCCTCGATTCACTTCCTTGGAGGCTTTGTACACACTACACTTGCTGCCTGAGAGACTCGACTGACAAGGCTGGCTCCCTGAGACATCCCTGATGAGAGGCCACATAGGCCTGCCCTGCTGCTTCAGGTAAACTGGACCTAGAGAAACCACATGGAGACACCTGCCAGCACTGAGATGCTTACAACACCCCTGGATGCAAGCACTTTTGCCCCACTGGAGTGTGATCATCCTGCATTTGGTGTCCTTGCATGAGTTTCCTGAGTCTGATGGACTTTGTAGATTGCTGGCAAACATATGGGCTAATATCAGACTTATAGAGTTCATCTAAACTGTGCTGGGGTGTTTACTTAATGTACATTTACCCTTTATATAAACTCTCTCTGATATGCACAAGTGTGCTTATGAATTTGTTTCTCTTGTCTATTCAGACTAGGACAGCAATGTAAAATTCCTTTTTATGGGATAAAAATCATCAAAGAGAAGTGGTAAACTATAGAGAATTAAATGCCTATTACACTTCTCTCTCATCAAATTAATCTTGACTCATAATAAGCATACACAATATGGTAAAACAACAGCTTTGCTTTTCTGAGACTTAAGATATTTACAAAATTAGACAGCCTCGTCTTTCTTTTGTGGAGCAACTGATGATTTGGAACTGCTAAACACGTGGTTGGAATCTTATGACATAAACCAGTGCTCCCATGGAACTACTGTATCAATTATGCACTAAGGAATTTATTTCTTTTACTTCATCTAATTGGCAAAATACAAAATAAGGCTTGTTGGGCTTTCTCTTAAGCCAGATGCAGAAGATGAAGCTGAACACCACTTCCTGAGAGCAGAAGCAACCAAGTCTAAATGAGCAGTCAATAGCCAAGCCAGAAACCTACTGACCAAATGGTTATTGGTTCAAAATCCACCAGAAGAGTCTCAGAAGAAGCACTTGGTGATCTCCTTGGGATTTGCAGTCATTGAGAACTCTCTGCTCTGCACTGTGGGAAACGGAGAACTTGGAGGAAGGTGTACATGATCAACAACCAGCACTTTTGACTAGGGAGTGTGGCACCGTATCTCCAGGGCAGAGGAGGCACAGTTCTGTTGAGTCAGACTAAGGAAGCACCTCAAGCATTTCATTCTAGAAAGGATGGTTCTGTTTCCCAAAAGTGATTTAGTCATTTCTTACAAAAGTTTGATTCCTTAGGTGCAGAGTAATTACGCTTATCACAAAGAACATTTGGTACTCTTTTCACTTAGGTTAAGGAGTGTCTGCTTCTCTTGTTGCTTGCAAACTTTGTACTCCTTTTGAAGTATTCCTTTTGAATGCTTGGAATACCAACAGTAGTCATTGCCCATTTGTGGGCAATATATTATCAGTCAGAGGTGTGCATGTCACAAGAGGTCTAAAAACCCACTGTTGTGGGATAAACTCCGATGGCATAGTGGTAGTGTGCGGAACTGTGGCCCAGTGGATTGGTGGTTCAAATCCAGCAGCAGCACTCCAGGAGCAAGGCTGGGCCTCCCACTCCCACCAGAGGGCAGTGACTCCCCCCAAAACAAACAAACAAACAAACAAACAAAAACCACTGTTGAATTAACTCTGGAATTTTCTCCCTCTTTTCTTCTCTTCTGGAAATGGAGTTGAGCAGTCTGTGCCACCTTTTCTCGTCATGTAACATAAATGTAAGTACGTGAAATCAAATTAATTTTAGGATTCCACTTCCTCTCTCAAGTGCTGATGATGACCCTGATGTTCCTATGAACTCAAAAATGTTTTAAGAAAAATCAATGCATCAACAAAAAAGGGATGTCTGATATAAGCTGTGAATTCTTTCATTCAATCTACAGTTTTACTTCCACAAATTCTTTCTATAGACTTGCAATGCAGCCTGACCTTGTAAATACATGCAAAGAATTGCCGTTTCTGCAGGAGGCTGATGGCATTTTCTTGGCACACCACAAAATGGGAATGGCAAGCTAGTAAAGAGGGCAGAAAACAGAGAAGGGACAGAAATATTTCCCCAGACACTTTTTTTTTCAGTATAAGATGCTATGGTATTCAGTTCACTTGGATAGAGAATCCATAATTAGGTGTTAAACGTCTAGTTCTATAAAGGTTCCATTAAGCACTGTCCTCATATTGCAAGGGGAAAAACCTAACCCTACCTAAACACTGTAGTATCAAGCGCAGAACTTGAAATAAGGTAAAGGTTTGCCCTGACTACCTCCTAGTGCCAAAGTGCAAGTCAGTTAAGATAACACAGAAGTATAATGATAATAGCCTCATGAATTCCCTCCCTCTATTTTCATTGGTCTTCTCAGGAGGAAGATGAGATTGTCTGCTCCTGTAATGAATTGCATCCCTAGAAACCCTAAGTTGCCATTCTACTATAATTCTATAGGATCACTGTATGCCAGTATCCAATAGACACCTGTAGGTTTGGTTTGATTAATTTCACTGAAAAACATTTTACATATAATGATCACACATGAGAAACTCTAGGAATACAAATGGCTTCCATATGTTTTTGTTCGTTTCGGATAGAACTTTTTTATTATTATTTTTATTTTTTTGGGAGGGTCATCACTGCCTCTGGTGGTCATGGGTGCTACCCAGTGCCACTCCTGAGAGCCACCACTGGATTTGAACACAAAGCCCACCGGGCACAGTTCCACACTCAACCACTTACACCATCGGGCCTCAGCCTCATTTCTCATAGAATTTTAAAAACAAATAGTGACAATAACATTTTGATATAAGGATAGTGTATCAAACATCTCTTTAACATCATCAAGTTCAAATCTCCCTAACAGCAATCCCCCAAAGTGCTGGGATTGTTTTGATGAGAACATTCTCTGCAAGGCCACAGCCCATTCGTGTATTTCCCTCATGTGGTTTTACCAAGTTTTCATCATCAATCACAGAGTATAGGATTACCTATGAACTATTTTAATGACAAAAGAACATACAAGGCTACATTAAAGTCATTTGTGTTTTAGAGACTACTCACTAATGTCTACATTTGAGTAAGAGATTTCTTTGCCATTTCATATACAAATTAAGATCCACAGGTTTTCTTGACTCAAATGTAGCACATCAAGTTTTCTTCTATGATATTACAGAGTGGGTTCAAAACACCAACACTTAGATTAGTTTATTTGTGTAGGAAGACTCATTCCTGTCCTGTGACCATTATCAAGGTTGTTTTTAATTTACTAGGGACAAATTCTATGAGATACTCTCTGCCAACATGATTTGGCTTGTCAGTCAATGGTTTTCAGTGAGCGTTAGGAAGACTAAACTACTACATGACTAAAAAGGAGGGAAAAACCATCACTCAAGAGTACTACCAGAAGGAAAGAGAAAATTGTGGAACTATGTATACTTAGTATGCTTGTACACACACCCCAAGTATACATGGATGCATCCATCTCTGTTGAACATAGGTTTCTGTCTCTTTATGATGGTGGCAAACTGTACTTTCTATACCATAATGGCCTGGGAGAACTGTAGGTTAGGAGTGAGCTGATCGTCACAAGGTTAGCAGTTCAAATTCTCCTGCTGTTCAAAGAGAAAAAGTTGGGGATGTCTGATCCTGTAAATAGTTGGAATCAAATCAACTCAATGACAGCAGGCAAGTGCCCTCGTAATACGAGCTAAGGACTCTAGAATCTAGAGCAAAACAGCCAGGAATGCACTGCGGCCCGGCACTCTTTCTAGAGAAGTGATGAAGGTGTGCTCTGACTCACGTTCCTCAATCAGTTATTCATTTTTTTTTCAAATTTGCTAGCTCTCTACTGCTTGCACATTACTCAATCTCAGTGTGCTCATTCTCAAGATGAAATAACTGCTCTGTGTCTGTGTCACAAGATGAAAAAGAACTGTGATAGCATCCAAGATAACAAAAATCAAAAATGCTAGAAAGCAAACCCACTTGATTTCAAGTCAACTTTCATTCACATAATTGCGCAGGGCAGAGATTAACTACTCCTCATGACTCCTACATTGGACAAATAGCTGAAGCTTAAAAAATAACAATTTTCATACTCAAGTGATTCGCAAATGATCAATTCATAATGGCCTTCTCAATTGGTACTTAAATTTCAGCACTGGCCTTTAATGGGTTAAGTCAAAGCAGTGAGCAAATGAGGGATGAAAAAATTGCCTGCTCTTGTGGAAATTATATTTGAGCATGGCTGTAACGGTAGCATTTTGGCCATGTTAGTCAAATCATATCACAATTATCACCCCCAAATAAAGCAGCAACTCTACTGCTTCTATAAAGAGGTACAGCCTTGGAAATCCTAGACAGCAGTCCCACTCTTTCCTGTAGATTTGCTAGCAGTTAGCATGGGCACAAAGCTATGGGATTATGTAATTCTTTGTTTAATAATTGTGCATTAGGCATATGCAAAATATTTCTGAAAGTTTTTGAATTCTTCTTCTTGCCTCCATATAGCTACTATGATGAAACAGTTGGAACACCTAGGGAGCTTAGAGAAGCTATTGATTTCTGGAGACTTTGCTTTTGTCCCCAAGATCTTTTGATGCCCAATTGTAAGATGAAGCTTAAAGCATTTTGGGAACTTGCATGGTCCCCTTCCTGCAGGGTTGTTCTAGAGAAATCCAAAACCAGGGCTGCTAAAAAGACAGATATCCTAGGGCGTAGATGTGAACTAAATGAAAACATAGCAACAGGGAACCAGGCTTCATTTGTGCTGTTTCCAAACGTAAAAATAACACCCAGTGTCATTGAGAGTCCCTGAATGCTGATCACATGCGTAAAATAAAAGGCAGAGGCAAACAAAAAGCATCTCATTCCCAGGGATATACTTCTGACAATGTTGCAATCTGATCAATTACGAAATGCGAGTGCTTCTTATTTTCTTGTTTCTCTTTGTCCTCTAGGGGTAACAGTGCTCCCAATGCAACCCTAATTGGCCTGCTCTGGCTGCACTGGGCCATCTGCTGTGGCTTCCAAGTCTGTCTCGTGGGTGTCAGTTTCCATATCAGGGATCCTTCACTCTGTCTTGCATCAGCTTCTGGCTGAATTTCTCTGCATAGTCATTTTCATTTTAAAGACTTGAAAAGAAGACTTTTTTTTTCCTTTTGATACTTAAAAGATGCTGTGGTCTCTTTTGGAAACATTTTGACTTACTTTTTTCTAATGGTAGTGCAGGGGAAAGATCATTGAAACACACAAACAAAAGTCAAAGACATGCTGTGCTACTCTGGGTTGACCAGAGAAGCAAATTCATAGACACTCTATAGATGTGTATTATATTCAAGAGCAATTGTATATTAAGAAAGCATCCCACCCCAGTCCAGTCTAAGACCCTAAGTCCGATATTAGCCCATATTTCCAGTACCGGTGTATAGATTCCTCTTCAGTCTCATGCAACACATGTGATGATGCAGGAAGCTCACAGGCCAGTGGGTGGAAAATTGTGTGTATCCAGTAGCTACAGAGGCATCTCGGTGCTGGCAGGGGTCTCCATGTGGTTCCGCCAGCTCTGAGACTCTGACTGCCATCAGCCTGTCTCCATGTGTCTTGTCAGCTGCACTATCTCCCAGGGAGTGAGCAGAGAGAGTGTGTGTCTCCTGCTCCTGGGAGGAATACAGGAGCTCCCAGAAACCACAGGAGAAGGCTATGTCTCCATAGAGGCCTGATTGATAACCTAGACTCCACCCCTTTACTCTGAATCCTCAAACTGACACCAGATTATGTAACTACCACACATACTTTATCTAAAGAATGATTCTTCACATTTTTGAATGAAGCAGGCTACATTTAGCTCAGAATGCATTTTGCATTCATTATCAAATGGGTTTATGATATGTTCACCCCCTTAGCAAACACTTCATACTGCCAATATGCATATTGCAAGTCACTGTCCTGATTCCTATATAGGAATTTGATTCTTTACCCTTCCTCTCTGCCACCCTCATGAACCCTTGATAATTTACAAGTTGTTATTTTCATACTGTCTGCTGTCTCCCTTCACCCATGTTTATTTGTCCTCTGGTGAGGAGGGCGGTTGTAACATCAGTCATTGTGTTCCGTTCTCTCTTTCTCCCTCTTCTAAATGATTCTGACTCAGAGGTAAAACTCTTTTCTATCCTGATGATTGGGCTGATCCTTGGAGTTCACCAGTCAACTAACCTCTAGTACCTTGCAGAAACTGGTTAAAACAAACAACTGGGGAGAAAGGAATGTAATTATGATTTTATTCTTCAGAATATTCAAGCCCGCAGAGATCTTAAGATAATTCAGAGTGCCACATTGCAGTAATGTAGAATGAAAAATGAAGCGAAATACGAATCAAAGTTAAGTGAAACTTACAATACAATGGCTTTGGTAGAAAATACCTGGTTTCCAAAGCACTGTTAGACATCAATTGAGAAGAAGAACTCAACAGTAACTCTACCTTTAAAAAATAGCAGAACCAGGGGAGGGTGGGGAGTATGGCACCATTACCACAAATCATTCCCACATTTGGGGAAATTTCAGGGGTCAGACTATCCAGAGAGCAATGGATAAGCCTCAGCCTGGGAAACCCACCTTTTTGATCTCCAGGTAATTAATTATCAGGAATCAGGTTTTTAAGAAATCAGTTATATTCATATCATTTTCAAAAAATTAATCATAAATTTCTTCATATTCCTCTCAGAGTTATTAATCTCAATGCAAATTTTTAAAAAACCTAATAGAGTCTTAGTTCATGCCTATTTGGTCTTATTGCCAACAAATATTTTGAAATGTCTCTGGGACCATATACTTGTCTCAGTACCCCTATGAAGCCTTCAGAAAGGATCTTGTCAAAAACAACGATTTTCTAAGGGATTTCCTACTCCAGTTAAATTCAAGAATGGGGAGGCTTCATCTCCTATAGCTAGCATCTGTTGTCAGGAGAAACTAGTCCTTGGAGAAGGACATCATGTTTGGAACAGTGAAGGGGCAGTGACAAAGAGAAAAACCTTCCTTGGTGTGGGTTAACATAGTAACTCCAATAATACACTCAAATATTAGAACAATTTTGAGAATGGAACAGGACCGAGCAATGCTTTGTTCTGTCACACAGTGTTACTCCAAATCAGAACTGAGTTACTGTCTTCTATGAACAGCATATGAATATAAGAAACAAGTTGAACTCTCTGTTATTTAGCCTATATCTGCTCATAGAGGCCCTGTAGGACTGATTAGATTCGCCTCTGAGTTTCTGAGACTGTAAATGTTTACTAGACTGGAGCTTTACTGGAGTAGAAAGTCTTGCCATTTTACCTCTAGGTGGATGGTGGCTTTTAACTGCGGACCTTGAGCCTGCTGTGTAACTGCTGCACCCTCAGGATTCCTTGTGTATATATTTATATGAATATGAATTAACTGCTATGTGTTTGTACATTCTTCCTCTTACTGTTGCTCCTCAGCAGACCAATCATGTGAAAGACTAAAATTAAATTGGTGAATTTGGAGTGAATTTGTGACCAAAAATAATGGTTTTATGTTGCCTTTGTTGTTTTTGCTTTATAGATACATGGATATAGATGATATAAATGATATAGATATAGATGTACATGTACATATACATATCATTTTGATGGATTTCTACCAATCAGTGTTTTGCTGTCTCAAATCTGTCACTAAAGATAGGCAAGGAGAAAACCTTAATCAAAAAGAAACAATCTCTCTCTGTGGCAATGTTAGAAGTGGTATAGAGATTCAGCTAAAATTTGGGCCTTCACACTTCTTTTAACACTAAGAATGCTAGAAAATATGGTGTAAAAATAGCATGCGCACACACAAGTACAAAAAAGAATGTCTCTATTGTGCATGAAAGACAGCTATTTTGATAACAGCATCATTTAATTTTATTTTTAGAACTTCCTTCACCCTTTTCCTCAGTATGAGCAAATGTATTTCCAGTGATCAAACAGATTACACTGAAAAATGAATAATGTTTTCTTTACTTACCTTTATGGTGAAAATTAGTGAAAAACTAATTGCCAGAAATCCATCACACTCACACATACACAAATATGACAACTGCAGCTACAGGATAAAATTATTGTTTTATTGTCAGAAATTCACCCCAAATATTTCAATTCACTTTTGTGAGATTCTTTCAGCTCAAAGCTGAACTCTTTAATTAGTGTTACGTTGTTTATTTGAACTCATTTTCTATCATGCCTTATTTTCATCAAGTATGTCTTAAAAATTGACTAAGTCACAAATAAAAAAGAAGAGAGGTTTACAATGATCAGTTTTCCTTTCACTTTAGATTTAAATTTTGTTCTATTGGAAGAAGTTAGCTAAATGTATCTTTAAAATATACCTTTAAAAGCTTTGAATTCTAGTAGAAACATATTTTGCATCATTAAAAGACCAAAATTATTATATTTTATAGAATTTAATTATTGTCATAGAAAAAACTTTGGGTATACTGACTTACGACATATCATAGCCAGAGATGGAATATGAAATTTTGGCTTTCTTAGTAGATATTGCTCTTTCTTTAGTTAGACGAACTGTTTTACATATGAGTGCTGTGTATAAGAAAGACAAGCAATGACATAGTTCAACTCTAATTAAAATGGAAATATGATAGTTGTGTTATATTTTCTAGCTCTTTCATTATCTATTTTTAACTCAGTTACTCTAGGCACTGACAAAGAATTGATATCAAATCTGTCAAATGCCACCCTGTCTTGAGCATCTAAATAATATATATGAGAATATATATTTTAAAATTTCATCTCCTTAAATAAAATTTGAGAGCTAAGATCATGAACATTAATTATAAATTTGATGATTTACATATTTGCATATTAATGATATCAGGATTAAATATTTTGCTTGAAAAATATTATGGTCTAACACCTTCAACACAAGTTATCTGTGTAAATATTTTAAAAGGGGCTACCTATATCAGATGATCTGACAACTAAGGTAATCACAGGTTTACTAATCTATAGTGAATCATTTCACTATTTTTCACCACTTGAAAAATTCTGCGTCTATGTATAACTCTTTCTCTCCTGGCCTCATGCACTCTCACATGGAATTGAAGCCTCAGTTCATAGTCATCATTCCTGAAGTGGGTGTGTCCAGCTAGCAAATGTGTTGAAAACTCTGAAACTGATGACTGAGTATTAAAAAGTAGACCCAAGTAATTTTCCATTGATCTTCCTGGTTGGGAAATATGCCTACAAATGTTGCTGCTTTTTTTATGGATAGGGTCAGTTCTCTTGCTCAATCACACTTATTATTTTCTCATTGCTAATGTACAGATAAGTGAGACAGTGGTGCAGTAGCTAAACCTTGAGTTGTTTACCATAAGGACAGCAGTTTAAAACCACAGCTTCTCCTTGGAAAGAGTTTGGGGTTTCTACACTCAAAAAGAGCTACAGTCTGGCAAAGTCAGAGGGTCATTGTACCCTGCCCTAAAAAGACCACTATGAGTTGGTATTGATTCAATAGAGATTTTTGTTTTGTTTTTTCTATAGCTACTGCAAACTCTACTTCTTGTAACCATATCAGGAATCTGAATACAGTCAGGACATGAAAACAGTATAGGGGAGATGCCTGACTTCATCCAACTTCACAAGAGAGAAGAATCAAACTCACCATCAACTATAGATTGAATCTTATGAGGGGTAATCAGACATGTGTCCATCCTACCTGCTTCTTTACCAATTGTGACAGCAGCCACGTCTCCCAACATAATCTATATGTCTCTGTTGGGTTCAATGGCCACACATAGAATATTCTTCATTTTGGGGAATTTTTTAGGAAGCTTAAAGGTTACAATTCAAAATAAGAAGTTTTCAGGTTAATGATCTTGTCAGGATCACCCACAGATGCACCTTTCTCTGCTCCTTGGTTCACACCCTCCCTAAGGTCAAAATTTAAACTTACCTTCATTGTAAAACTTTCTCCAACATAGGATCATAGTCATAAGCATAGAATCCAGAATTTAAACATGTCACATAAAGAATCATAGCTAGCAGGGCCATATTAATAAAATACATCACACTCTTTCTCCTGGATTGAGGAAATTTCACGCTCAGAAATCTTGGGTAATCAGGATGTACTCTACTCCTGGCTCTTCATTCTTAATGAGAGTGAGATCTCTTTTCCTGATTTTAATATGGCTATTTATATATCTAGCAGAGTGGCAAAACTGACCAGACCTGCATATTCATCTTCCCTATTAGAATGTTTCCATCTAATCATTTGAAAGGAGTTATAAAGACTGCGGCTATGTCATCCATACCAAGAATTCAATCAAATCAGAGACACAGGAATTCACTTAAGCATGAA
Organism: Nesogale talazaci; assembly: GCA_004026705.1. Classification (NCBI taxonomy): domain Eukaryota; kingdom Metazoa; phylum Chordata; class Mammalia; order Afrosoricida; family Tenrecidae; genus Nesogale; species Nesogale talazaci. Next base: position 191,119 of record PVJH01001004.1, on the reverse strand, counting down.
TTATCAATACTCCTGTTTGAAGAAAAGAGTTATCTTTAAGTCGAAGATTAGGTAGAAGAGTAAAAGATAATGTGCACAATGTATGTTAAGAACCTCTCATAAAAATTATGTCTTAGGTTGAAAGACAATGGGAAAAATATATTTTATTTGCTTTTTTCTTTTATAATTTTTTCTTTGTTGGTGGGAAATGTATTAATATGAAACTTTTAATTATATATAGGCAGATAGAATAATGCCAAGTAATGCCATAGGATTCTTAAAAGAAAGGAACTGATACCATTTAATTTTAACTTTGCACTTAAAATCAAATAAAAACATCAAAAATCAATAGGATAATTTATGTTATATTCTCTGGCAACCTGAATTTAGTAATCTATAACCACCAACCACTCTTTGGAGGAAAGAGAAGACTTATTTTTCCCATAAAGATTTATAATTCCAGAAAACCTACAGAGAAGTTGTTCTTAACCTTCCTAATGCTGTGAACCTTTAATATAGTTCCTCATGTTATGGTGACCCCCATTCATAAAACTATTAATAACAGTAATAGCTATAATTCATAACTGCAATTTTGCTACTATTATGAATTGGGCAATCCCTGTAAAGGGGTGTGTGGCAGTCATGTGCTTATGTTAATTTTATGATTGAAATGTAGTGGTGGAGTCTAGCCTGTTAATCTGGAGATAGCCATTGAGTAGTCGATGAGGTCTCTGTGTGCGCATGGCTTTCACCTGAGACTCCTGGGAAATCTCACGATATTTCCCTCATGAGGATGAGAAGCTATATTACCCAGTTGTGGGGATTTAGTTCCAGAGAGACGATTAATCACAGACAAGCTGGCAGCAGCTGAGAAGCTGGAGGACCCGGCGGAGAGACCACAAGGCTTTGCCCTGATGGAGCCAGACCTCTGAAGCTGGAATAGCATGCTGTTGATGGACCCTGAGCCCTGGAAGTGAGGAGCCATGGGGAGACCCCTGTCCGTGCCGGAACTCTACCCACTGACTTGTGACTTCGTGAATCAGAAGGAGACTTTATGGACTGATTCCAGGCATATGGGTTAATATCGGACTTGTGACTTTGATCTGGACTGGGCTGGGATGTTTTCTCCATGTCCCGTTCCTTTTATATATAAACCTTTACCTTATACCTATATGCATGTCTCTGAAATGTGTTCCTCTAGTCTACCAGGACTAACTCAGGGTGGTTTGACACCCCCAAAGCGTCTTGACCCACAGGTTGAGAACCACTTTCATAGAGGGTTGCCATGAATGAGAACTGCCTCAACAATGGCGAGTTTGGTGAGCAGCATGGAGATTTATTGAGACCTTTGAATCAAATCAACCATCAGAGTCAAATAAACATTTTAAAAGAGAGAATAAAAGACTAATGTCTACATGTCACAACAATTTATTAATAGGGAAAATGAGTCCCGCAATATGGAAGTCAATTCTATCCCTGCCACCTTGAGGGATACTTATGTTAAGCAACATTCATATGAACTCATATAGCATTTCACCAGGGAATCAATTTGCTTAGCTATATATTTTCATTTATCAAATTGTAATTCTTTATGTAGTGTTTGGTTTAGATTTAAAGAGTAGAGAATCAGTTTCATATACAACAATACAATCAGTTTTTAATATATCATTCATTCAAATTTCCACAGTATATCATCACATGCTATTTCTCACTTTGTTTCCTATTTCTGCTTCTCTTTCTTCCATAACCCATAGGGGCTTTTTTCTTGGATAACTGAATTTTTATCTCAAGTGGTCGATCAATCTAAGATGTATTTGCCTCAGTAGTGTTCTTACTCCCCTTAAAGCTATCAATTATTTGGTAGAACACTGAGCCATGAACTAGGTTCAGTTCTTGGAGTTCCCATGAAGATAATCTTGGTCTGACCAGTAGGTCTAAATTCTTTTATGATTTTGAATGCTGTTCAATATTTTCTCCAACTTTATCCATGATCTTCTAATATGATATCTCTCAGAGCATCAGGATCATGTGTTTTTCTGATCTCAGATGTTTCCACATGAAATTGAATTGCATGCTTAATACAGGATAATATTTATCCTGGTCTTTGGATTTATTGTACTAATTGTTTACAAATACTGTACATTTTTTCCCACATCACTCCTCAGGTGGGAAGCCCAGCCTTGCTCCTGGAGATTGTTGTTGGATTTGAACCATCAACCCTCTGGGCCGCAGTCCAGCACACAATAACTGTGCTACCAGGACTCAGCTGACACTGTACATTTTATGACTATTCTTTTCTATGGATAGGGAGAGGCCAATAGTTACACCTTACTAGCCACACATGATCTTCAAAGTCACTCATATATCACATCATAATGGCTCTTATGACATGGTCATATGTTCCAATTTCCTGATATGACCTTATTGGCACCATAGATATTGGCACCATCTATATGCCTGACCCCTGTTGAACTATTCAACATCCATTTTTCTGTTTCAAAGGCTTGCCTTCCTTCAAGTCTCTATTCACTCCCCTCCATTTCCTTCCCTCTTTAGAATTACACTTTAAGTCCTATCAACCACTTTATGAGTGCACAATTAATTATATATATTAGAAATCCATGTGGTAGATATAAACAAGAATAATCAGGTAACGTACATTGTAGAAAAATCTATTAGCTTTACAGTGAATAAAATTACTCTTGTAGGTCTCCAAACATAGAAACAGAAATCATAGTTATACACACATAAACAATAGACATCTATCAATAAGGCATATTACCACGTTACAGTGTTTGGCTGTGGATGAAAGAGGCTAGCCTACCACTATTAATCTTGTCCAAACAATGAACTTCAATCATTTGTCATAGGATTTGGTAGACTGGGTTGACCAGAGGAAAAAATCCTGTTATACTCATCTATGTATATGAAAGGGTAGTTTTATATCAAGAAGGCATCTCAACACAGTCTAATTCAAGTCCATACAACCAGCACTAGTCTACATGTCTCTCTTCAGACTTATGTATCCATATGCCAATGACTCATAGTGATGATCCTGGATGCAGTAAGATCACAAGATGGTGAATTCAAATTCTTGTGTATCCAATATTGATGGAAAAATATCAGGGTGCTGAAAGTTCCCAGTGTTATCAGCAGAGTCCCAGCAATCAGGAAGGCAGAGTATGAAAGAGGAGCGAGACAGAGAGACAGAGACAAAGAGAAACAGAGACAGAGACAGAGACAGAGACAGAGGGACAGAGAGAGTTTGTGTGTGTGTGTGTGTGTGTGAGTGAGAGAGAGAGAGAGAGAGAGAGAGAGAGAGAGAGAGAGAAAGAGAGAGAGAGAGAGATTTACAGTCCCTCTCCAGGGATTGAGAGGACAGATTCCTTCCCTATATTTTCAATATTTTCAAGTTCACAAAAAAAGATCTAATTACCACAAGGACTCATCAATCATCTAGTTGCTAGGAGCTATATTCCACCTCCAAATTTAACTACTCTGATCCATGGCAAAGTCTAATGTGAGGGGATAGACATCTACCTAGAGCTCTGATAATTTCTCTAAAAAGTAGTGGGAGGTGTTGCTATGAGATATCAAATTTAGATCACATAGTTGTTAAAGAGAACAAATGTTATAGATTGTACAATTCAATTGACTGGAATGACACTACACTAAATGTTCTGCATAGATTATTTGCTTTTGCCAAAAGTATTGCTGTGAGGTGATATCTCTTTGTTGTTTCAATTTTCCTTTGAAATGGCTTTTAAAAGACTGAAAAGATGACTAGCCACAAAAGTCTTCAAAATTCAATAAAACAGAAAGTAACAAATTCTGGAGAGAAAGTTGAGACATAAAATGCTTGCACATTGTTGTGGGACTGTAGTATTGTACACTATTATGGAAATCAGTAATGCAAATTCTATCATACCTAAAACATGAAAAAGCAAAAACTCCAAATATTGAGGAATGAGTAAGCAAACGTTGTACATTCATACTATAGAATTTTATAAATCAATTAGAAAACAATGGTAGTTTGCTGAAATTCACAAGACATGAATAAATCTTCATAGACACAGTCAGTTTAAAAGACAGACATTTTATTCACCATTATTATCAAGAAAATCAAAGAAAATACTTTGTTAATACACCAGTAGGCAAGACTGATGACTCCAAGGAGGGTAAGAAAGGGCGCAGGAATAGGGAGCTGGAGAAACTGAGTGAAATATTTTTTAAATATTCAAAATATTTGATATTAAATATTCAAAATATTAAATATTGAGGGTTTAACAGGATATAATTTTTAGTAAAAAATAAATAATAAAGCGAAGAAAACATCTTGCTGTGCATTATGACAAACCAAAAGATATTTTTATCCATGAGAATAAAGAAAACAATACTTATTTAAATAGTATTCATTTTTTATTATGCTCATTTCTTTTACTCAAACTAAGTTAACATAACCTTCTGTGCTTTGTGCTTAAAATAATGTATTCCTTCTTACTTCCTCATATATTCTTTTCTTTTTTTTTAATTAGGCATCACTGCCCTGGTGGTGGGAGTAGGAGGCCCAGTCTTTGCTCCTGTGAGTGGGAATTGAACCCCCATCCCACCTCATATATTCTTAACTGAACAATTATGCATCTGTGACTATGCTTAGTAGTTGAAGTAGTGAAGGATTTAGCCTTGCATGGATCCACAATCAATGTTCTTGGAACATTGGAAGCAGCCATCAAGAGATCATTCTACTGGGTAAATGAGATGCAGCAGACATCATTAAAGTGTTCAAAAGCAAGGATGTTCCTTTGAAGAGTAAGCCAAGGTATTTCCTTTGCCCTCATTGAAGTTGAACAATGAGTAATGAACACTGAAGAAGAAATTATGCATTTTCATTATTGTACTGGCAAAGAAAACGGAAAGTGCTATGGTTTGACAAAAGAATCTACAAGTCTTGCTTGGAAGAATCACAGTCATAATACTCCTTAGAGACAAAGATGGTGAGACTTCATCTCCCTTACTTAAGACACGCTTTCAGGAGAGACCAGTCCCTGGGGAAGGATGTCATGCTAGGTAAAGTATAAGGACGGTGAAAAAGAAGAAGGTCCTTGACATGGACAATAGACACAGTGGCTGCAAACATGGACTCAAATCTCAGAACCCTTGTGACTAAGGTCCAGGGCCAGTTGGCATTTCCTTCTGTCATTCTTAGTTGGAATTGAGCTGACTACACCTAACAGTACAAAAGGAGTGATTCACTTCCATTATTTAAAGTTAATATGTGCCAGATGCAGTAGAATCATTGTATGACTTATTGAACAATATTGAACAAATCCCTAAAAAAGAGACCCTAGTGTCCCAGTTGTTAAGCACTCATTTTAAACAGATACTTGTGAGATGCCATGTATATAAATAATGCTCTGTTCTTCAAGATAGTGCAATCTGTTTATCATTATCTTTTTCATCTAATTTTTGCCCTTTGTCCAGCAGTTTTTTAAGCTTTGGCTTGAGCATATTGCTCATTGACCTTAGAACTTTGTATCTTGTTGACAGAGTAATAGAGTTGGTGTATAAACCACAGTGTTTTAAATTGTTACCAAATAGTGACATACCCAGCATTTTACTTCTTGACCTTTTTGAATTAATAAAATATCCTGTCTCCCTGGAACTTTTCCTTTCTTAGTTTTCGCTTCTTTTAACTCCTTAGGGCACTTTTCCAAAAGACCTCAGTTTCCAAGTTTCTCAGTTTCCTAGGCATAATAGCCTCTGACAGTAGTAGAGAAACAGTCTCTCTTAAAGGATTTATAGATTTTTTTTTCAGAATGCTATCTGGATGGCACCTCTGCCCACATCACTGATTCATGAGTTCATCTTTGTCAAGACAGCTTCAGAATTACTTTTCTACAGAGAACTGATAACTTCTTGAGGGAGGATAGGGTCAGCCTGTCACTAGGTGGATATCATACAACATAAAGCCCCAATGCTATAACACTAAAAACATCATCAAGTATTTTATGAAATGAGGTGCATGCTGCTTGGATTCCATCAGGAAGCAATTTTTACTCTGATCACCTAAAGTCGCTTCATCTATCTCTCAGCATTCCGCTGCCTGCAGCTGATCACTTTGCTTCTAAAGGAGAATTGGATATGCTGTCAATTTCCCCCATTGTTTTTGACCTGGTTTATCTTCACATAAACAAAAAATTAGGACAAGAAACATAGTGTCAGCCTGTCTTTTTATCTTTGCAGATTTTTCTAAAGTCTGGAAAACCTTCGAACAATTGATAACATTTCAACTGATCCAGACCACAGTGCTTGTGATTCATAATTTTCTAAAACTTATTCAAGTTGAGACATATACATATAGCACAACTGTCAAAATTATAACACAAGTATTAAAATTATTCCTGAAATTCAACTTTCAATAATATGCTTTCTTCCTGAAAATTGCCAATTTATTTGTGAGATATAACAACATTACTGAGCATAATAAATAACTTTTGTTCATTACATATGTGCTGTGTTACTTGAGAATAAGTAGAAAGAATTATTATAAACACAGAGTGGATTCCATGCACTGAGAACCTACTAGAATTCTCTCACTCAAAGAAGACTCTAAAGACTACCTGGAAGCAATATTGAATATTTAGTTTCAACTTGTTAAGCACAACCAGCATAATTGTTTATACCCATTCTTTCAGCAACTGTGTCAATCTGTAATATCCAAGGCTTTTTCCTTTTTCTCTGGTCCTCAATTTTACCAAGCATCACCTCTTTCTCCAGAGACTGATTGAACCTTAGGACCTCCCTACAGGTCTTGAGATGATTCTTGCCTTTAAGGAGCATTCTGGTTGTGCTTCTTCCAGGGCAGGTCTGTGTCTTCTTTTGGCAATCTGTGGTGCTTGTGATATTCTTCACCAGTATCATGGTTCAAACATATTCGTTTTTCTTCCATTTGCATTGTTCTTTCACATATATGAGGCAAATGAAAATGCCATGGCTTGGGTCAGGCATACCTTATTCCTCAAGGCAATGTCCCTGATTGTCAACACTCTTAAAGGGTTTGCATCAATGGATTGAGCAATTGCATCATGTGATCTCTTGACTCATGCCTCCGTGAGCATTGATTGTGAATGCAAGCAAGATAAAATCTTTGACAACTTCATTCTGTCCTCTGCTAACCACGGCATGACCTGTCGGTGCAGTCCTAAAGACTGTGGTTTTAGATTCAGATGTAATCCAAACTGAAAGCTGCAATTCTTGATCTCCAGCAGCAAGTGGTTCAAGTCCTCGTTATTTTCAGCAAGCAGAAGTTGTTTAATCTGGCTTTCTCAGGTTCTTACCTTTCCGCAATCATGGTAGCACATTTCTCTTCATATAATTCAGTTTCTCTGACAATTTACTCAGCATAGAAATGGAATAAATATGGTGAGAAGATAAAACTCTGGTCCAGATAAAATCTCTTAATTTCAAAACATGCAATCTCCCCCTTTCTTTCCTTTTTGAACTTAGTAATGTGTTCTGGAATGTCCAGTCTTCTCAACAGTATCCACAGTTTATGGGGTAGTCGTGAACTTACAGACTTCAGTTAGGCTGGTCTGGGCTGTGTTCTCAGCAAATAATTACTTATTGGTAAACTCTTATGTCAGCCTCTAGCCAACTCAACCTCATATAGATGTTCTAAAAAACGATTTGCCAATATTTGCATCCAGGTATGCCTGACTCCAAAACATAAAATATTTGCTTTCTCTCTTCCTTTTCATCTTTCTCTTTCTTCTTATCTAATACCAAAACGTTTCCAAGGAAGCCATTATTACTCCTAGTGAACTAATGTGTCAAAGCAGAACTGTGTCCCTCAAACCTTGAATGGTGGATTTTTTTAAAAAGTAGAACGTCTAGTCTTTTTCCAGAATGCCCTGAGTGATCTCAAATAGCTAACCTATCAGTTAGCAGTAGAGTACATTAATCATTTGCATCAACCTAGGTCATTAACCATTTTCATCCTTTGTTAGATTGGATATAAGTACTATCAACATTTTTGGATGTCTTCATAAGATTGGATTTGTTACTTTTATAACAAATCTGGATAAACTAGGAACCAAAAACAAATGACTGATTCAATGGATTGAAACTTTTATAGCAAGGTAATATAGAATAGCATTAATGTCATCAACAACAAAAATATTTTAACAGAAATCAACTTTTTCCTCTCTAACCTACCTTTTAAGTATGAAATTATGAATTCATGATTTTCTTTATGTGCTATTCAGGCAAAATACTAATAGTAACAACTATTCTACCACACTGTGGTAAGATCTATGTTTACATTTCAGTAAGTAAATCTTAGGATTTCAGAAAGTAAATTAAATAATTGCAGATAATGATTTCAGTAAATAAAATAAGTGCATAGGTAAAAGTATACAAAGATGAATGCAGAAGAAAAGCTTCTCTTTATGTTTTTTGCAAAGGCTTTAAAAATGCTTGAACACTTGCATTCTGTTACTAGATGCTGGGGTGGAGACACTGTTCACTCTTTCAAAAGGCATTAAATAAGATTAAAATTTTTAGAATACTAGGTAAGAAAATATATGTTCTTGCCTAATGCAATAATTATGCTGATTGTCAAGACATGACAGTAAACTAAATGTATGTTCTGCGGGCACTACTCAATTTCAGAGTGGATTATGAAGACAAGAACTATATAACACAAATGAATAATATCAAGGTGATCTGGCAAAGAATTTTGATAAGAGAATTCAGTATGAGCTGTAGTTTGAATGTGAGAATACTTTAATTTGTAGGACACCTTGGGTGGTTTATTAGAACAACAAAAGAACTCTCAGCAAGAAAAATGCATATTTTTCATACTTTATATATGTTTCTTTTTAAAATAAAAAAGCTCCAGGGCTAGTCATAAAAAACGGTCAAAATAATGAGTTCAGAGGAATTCAGAACAGGCTCAATGACATTCTATTTTTTATGACAAGAAAAAGATGAATCTTCACTTCTAAACATCTCTCTTTTAGACTCTTTGTCTATCAAACCTGGTGAAAATCTTTAATCTTTCTTCAATAAAGAATGGCTTCATTTTAGGATGTCATATGCAAATAATAAGTATTCATGCTTTATGATAAAAAACAAGATTTGTTTTCTTTGATAAGCTGTCATTTTCAGTGAATTCTATTTTAAAGTCATTTATAGGCATTCATTGAAACTGCTTTCTCATTTCTGGAAGGAGCTTCCTTGGGTAACATTAAAGTCATTATATTATTTTCACATTTAATTAAATGTTAAATGAGAGTTTTTAATATCTTGGTTTTGACTGAGCTCCTCGATTGAATAAAGTTAATTGGAAATATTATTTTTAAAAATAGAAATTTCCCTAGCTAAGTATATTAGCAATTTTCACATTTGGAATTGCTGACCCAAAACACAGATTCAGGTAAAACATGGGGCAAGACTGACTGTGAGGAGGATCTATATTTCCAATTTATTTGGAAAGATTTCCTTCTTTTGCCTTTTCAATCAACATAGGTACAAATATAGTGAGTGTCTTAAATCAATGTGTTCTCTAGTGTATGGAACACAAAAATAACCTGCTGTTGTGTAGCTGACTTAGACTAATGAAAGCCCAATAAACAGCAAAGTATAACTGGGTTCCCTAAGATTTTCAGTGACCAGCGGCAGCTCTCAGGAGCAGCGCTGGGTAGCTCCCATGACCACCAGAGGGCAGTGATGCCCCCACCCAAAAGAAAACAGACAAACAAACAAAAATTATTTTTCAATGGCTCATCCTTATCCAGGCATGTTTGCATAGAGTTGAAACTCATTTAGGTCAGCAGTGAGCTTGTTAATTATTACTCTGCCCAAGCGTTCCAAATAATCCAGTGGGGTTAGGTACCATTTAATCCATTCCTAAGCATATCCAATTTTATTTCTTTGTACTCCATCCTTTGAGATACATGCATATAATAATCATAAATCTGGCATATATAGTATATAAAAATCAGTACATTACTGTTTCTTGGATTAAGCGTAAAGATAAATGACTGATGCTGAATTGTATTCTGAATAATAGGTACCATATAGAATATAGGCAGTTCTCAATCAATGGCTAATTTGAATTGGATTTAGGACCATCCACTATTGTTTATCTTTGAACATATTAGTATTACTAATGTTTATATGTGCTACATACAAGTTTGCAACATGCAATATGATGATGTCACCATTTTTTTGTGAAACACTAAAGACAAATAGATTTCTAAACATTGTGCTAAAAAAGAAATCATACTAAAACTAAAATAAATAAAGTAGTCATCTACATCAGAACCTACAACAGAGTCAGCAGAACCAGAAAACCCTCATGTATTTGGAACTGCCATTGCATATTTGTTTGCACAACATGGATACATGAAAGCTACCAAGCAGGAGTACTCATCAAGACCAATTCTTCTGCCCTGAAATCCCCACTGGAAGAATTGCTATGTGAGCAGAGGCGGTGCAAGCTTTGAGCTGGGAGTCACACATCATGGGAAACACATATTTCAAAGGATCTCGTGCTAACTCCATATTAAACTTTTAATAGACGTTTTATAAATGAAAAATGAGAAATTTGGCTATTTCAGAGACTACGTTCTTTGTGACATCCTTTAATAAGAAAGAGAGCTCTTTCAGAAAATAATTATTCAAACCAAAAGACAAGACAGTTTTGTTAAAGTGAACAGATTTTTAATGGCTATATGCTCACATCCATTGGGCTGGATGAGTATTCAGACTTCTAGAATAAATGTGAATTAAAATAAATTTCTTCAGAAATTACTGAAGCATTTTGACATTCATTAGTTTATCTTAAAGTGGTAGAGAATTAGATCTTCCCCAAGCAAATGTAGGACAATTTCTTCTTCTCCTTCCTAAACCCTTCCCTAACCCTGCTCCCTCCCTTTCTCCTTTTCTTTTCTGTATTTTTGCTTGTTTTATTTTGCTTTCTTGACAATAGACATCCATCCATACCAGAATTGAATGCCATGAGATACTCGGAGGAAAGAAAGATGGTAGTTGGAGGATTCTTTCCTAATGTGTGAATGCATGACTATAAATAATAATGGAATCAGGAGAGAGCAAACAATGTTAGAAGTATCTTCTAAAAGAAGGGAATCAGCATTTAAATATAATTTTACAAATAAAGACTACAGTAACCACAGTATCTACACCTGTCAATTACTTTCTAAATCTCCCCTGCCTCCAGATCTTCTTGAGGAGGAAGGGGAGAAATAGGAATACTAAAAACAATGAGTGATAAATTATTGAGAAGGTGAATGAGTACCAGACAGGTAAAATTGAGAAGTTCAAGGCAAGAAGAACACATTATTTTCTTTAATTTTTTTTCTGACTTGGAAGTCAAATATATAAGCTCTAGCTCTACACACTTAAGGGAAAGCACAAATATTTCCAATGTTTACTATTGTTTTTGAGTCAATTCTAACTCAAAGCATCATTGTACGTCAGAGAGGAACTACTAGAACTACTTAGGATCCCGGAGGTCATAAGTCTGTATGGAAGCATATCTCGCACCAACAGATAATTTAAAGACAAACAACAAAAAATACACCCCCAAACCCAGTCACCATCATTGAGTCAGCACAGACTCAAATTGACTCAACAGGACAGTATAGAAGTGCCCCATGAGTTTCCAAGACTACAACTGTTGGATTTTAACTGCTATTCTTTTGGCTATCAGAGAAGTGCTTCACTGTCAGGCATAATGTACAATATTTATAGTGGTTGATGTTATGTGCTTCCAGGTGATTCAAATGAGTTTCAATCTTATGTACAAGAGAAGAAAACCCTACCTAGCCTTGAGTCTGCTTCACAAAATTGTTATATTTACTTTATGCTTATAGTTACTGTATCAATTCATCTCATTGCAAATATTCTTTTAACTGACCCTCTTCTTTGCCAAACTTGTTCTTGCTTCCTAATAATATGTCCAAGTACAAGGGTCATAGTCTTTTCACTCTGACTTCTCAGGAACAGTCAGGCTATCATTTCAAAAGAGACTTAATCATAGTCATGTTGTTCATGACATATTTCTTATTCTTTAGTAACCTCATAATATAAACATATCAAATATTGACTAATGTTCCGTATTCCTATTCAGTTTTCACATGCATCTGAGGTGATTGAAAATGGCATAGCTTAGGTCACGGGTACCTTGTTCTTCAATGTGACATCTTTGCTTCTTAACATTTTAGAGATTTTTGAAGCAGGTTTTCCCAATTCAAGTCATTTCTTGATACGTTTATGGTTGCTTTTATATATGTTTATTGGTGATTCAATAAGGAGCAAAATCTTTAGTGTTTATGATCGCAAATATACCTGAGTGAAGCAGTGGAGCCCAATCTATCCATCATGTCTATGCGTGGTGACAGGTCCTTGTTTAGTGAGCAAAGCCTCTTTGGCTTTTTGTCCTTCTGTTGGGTGGATTTTGGATGTGGTTTGTTCATCTGCAGTGGTGGTGACTGATGATCCCAGGAACCATCAGTAAACTACCAACCTTGGACTTATATGACGGGCTACAGATGTATTTACCTCTGCATCTACCAGTCTGAGGCCCTCATGCTCTTACATCTGCTTCATGTTCATCCTCTTCCCAAGTTACATGAAGCAGACACATCTTCAGCTTACATTTGATCTACAGACTTGAACCAACTGCACTTACCTACTTGTAAAACTGTGTAAACCACTTCTTGATATATCTTCACACACACACAGACACACACACACACACACACACCCCTGTACACACGCGTATGCGCTCATCAAGGATTTCATTTCTCAAGAGTACCCAAACGAACACGCTAGCCAATTTCGAACTTTTCTCTGTTTATCATGCTATTCCTTACAGGTCCTGTTATGATTTTTTTTCTTATGTATGTGGAGGTGTAGTTCAGACTGAAGACTAAAGTATTTAATCTTTATCATAAAATACTTCAAGTTCTCTTTGCTTAAAGGAAACAAGGTTGCATCATTTGCATAAATTGGTTAAGATTAATTATGTTTAAAAATGTATACACATTTTAAGTTAAAAAATATAAACTGCATGTGCTTTAAAATTTTAGCTTAATTATTAATAATCATCTTTACAATTTAAAAATAATAACATACTATTTTAAAAGTAACTAAGGATGAATTAGAATAAAACAGTATGGCAAATATATACATACAAACATGTGCAAATTGCATCCTAATATCACTCTTTAACATAAAGAAAACAAGTTCTCACAACTCAACAATAAACATCTCATGAGAGAGAATATTGAAGTTGCCAATAAGTTCATATACATATATGTGTGTGGTGTGTGTGTGTGTGTGTGTGTGTGTGTGTATATATATATATATATATATATATATATAAAGAAGATTTGATTCCTTTGAATTATTCTGTTGGCAAGTAGTATTAACTGTGCAATGAACATTCAGAATAATGAACAAGGAAGAAATAAATATGGTCAGAAGACTCCTTAGAAGGACAGATGGAGCTATATCAGCTATTCTATCTTGGACATGTTAATAGAAGATACCAGTTCCTAGATGGGGTCATCATGCTGGGTGAAGTAAATACTTAGTGAAATGCTCCTCAACAGCTTGGGGTTTCAAAGTCCTGCCCCCAACAGCAGCCTGGGGTACCAGAGCCCTGCCCTCCAGCAGAGCCTGAACCCCTTCAGCCCAGTCTTCAGGAGAAGGCTCCAATCCCTGAGCCTCACCTTCAGGCAGAGCCTGCAGCGGCAGAGGCCAGCGCTGTGGAACCTTGTAGTCCCCAGTCACTCCAAAAGTTCTGCAGTAATCCGTGGGCTCCAGTGCCCCCAGCCAGGTCTCTTGCCAGGACCCACCCTGTGCCAACCCTCCTAGCCATTCGCTCCAGTCTTTGAGGCCCCCACCTCGCCGGCCAGTCTCCAGGAGTCTGGCCCCTCAAACACTGGCCCTGAGCAGCCACTCAGAGCATGACTTGCCTGCCATCCACTGCTTAGAGCAGCCACTCAGAGCATGACTTGCCTGCCATCCACTGCTTCCATGAGGCCCGCCTGAATGGCGAGTGTGCCTTCTACACCAGTCGAGTGCCTCCTTCAGGCCCCCGGAGGGGCTGCACCAACCATATGGCCACACAACTGGAATGGCAGGACACCCTGTGTTTTATTCCAGTTGGTTCGGCTGCTTCTGCCTCTCCTGGCACTCCAGCATAAGCCACAGCTTCCCTTGGCCCCACCTTGATCTTTTCCTTTAGCCCGTATTTATTGTCAGTCTCTTCTCAAATGGAGCTGCAAATGGAGCTTGGAGCCCAAGCTCTTTTACCCTTCAATAAAGTTTGCCACATGTCCAAAAAAACCTAAACAAACAAATCTCAGCAGAGATGGGTGAGCACAGTGATGGCAACAATGAGCTTGAACATGGCACAGGTCTGGGCAACGCTTCATTCTGTTGGATATTGGGTACCTATGAGTTGTGATAGACTGATAGACCTCACGATACAACGACTCTATTAACATTCTGTCTTATCCCCAAAGTATCTTTGCAAACCATTTCAGATGATGCTTTCTTCTCAGATAACTAACAGTTTTGAAAGCTATTAAGAAAGTATATATTCTCTAATGCTTAAGAATATTTATATGACAGCTAAGACAAAATGATAGCTACATTGCCCATAAGAAAAGAATTTAACCACTTTATTGATATAGATTTTATTGGGGGCTCTTACAACATTTAATACATCATTCGTATTATGCATATTTGTACGCATGTTGCCACATTCATCCACATTATCTACTTGAACCCCTCCAGCATAAGCTCCCCTTTCCCTCTTTCCTCTAGTTCTTTATTTTATTAATTCCAACTCCCAATATTTCCCCTTCCCCTTTCTACACCCCCATGAACTCTCAATAACTTACAAATTGTTATTACCTTTTCATATCTTACACTGTCTAATGTGTCACTTCACTCACCCTTCCCCCCCCCCCCGTTGTCCACACCGCAGAGAGGAATTCATATGTAGATCCAAAAAATTTGTTCACCCTTTCTACTCCACCATCCCTCCACCCTCTCAGTGTCACCACTCCCCACTAGTCTCAAGGGAGTATCTATCTTAAATTTCCACATTTTCGATTCCAATGTTGTTTCTCTGATTTTAACCACTTTACATGCAAATTAAATCTATGAGTAATGTAACTGATAAGAATCCAAATATGATTCATTGGAAGATAGTATATGGAAATGTCTGATTTTGAAATATTTTTGTTACACTGTGTATATTGTGAAAGGAGCTTAAACCTATAAGCACAGACCCAAATATATTTAGATTGATTTAGTCATCAAATTGAACACTGCTTATGGAGACAATGTAGGGCAGAATAGAATTCTCCCTGTGGGTCTCATAGACTCTACTCTCGTGGGAGTAGAGTGCCTCTGTTTCTCCTGAGAAGTGACTGGTGGTTTTGAACTGTTGACCTTGCAGCTAGCATCCCAATGTATAACCACTATGTCACCAAGGCTTCTCATTTAGATTGCAAAATCATATCTATTATTTGTTTGTTGATGATTTATTTCGTACACGTTTAATTTTCTCCACTTCTTATTCTTAAATTTGATTCACAATAACCCACATGCAAGAAAAGAATACTGCCTAGTTCTGTGCCACATTCAGAACCCTTGCTACATTTGAATCCATTGGAATAACTTCTCTCAATTTATCTCTTGACTTTCAGTAAGCAAGACTATATTAGCTGAAGACTATTAATGAGTCTTCCTTCAGTCTTGCTGCATGTTCGTCTTTATAGTCTAGTTTAGTGAATTGTTTGCTCAGCATGTTTACTGAAGCACATGATGGATATGTGCAACTTTGATGCACATTGTTCCTGATCATAAGCTATGTAATATTCCCTTGTTCTGCTTGAATCAAGTCCTCTTGGTCTGTGTACAGGTTCTCCATGAGCGCAATCAATTTCTGAAATAACCATTATTCACAATGGTTTTCATAATTAATTATGATCTACATAGTTTAATATACTTACATTGTCAACAAAGCGCTATTAAGTGCCTTTCTGATATTCTTTCCTTTCATGCAAGTTTCAGGAGGCATCAATGATATGATGACTACAGTTTTCATTAACTGAAGAGAACCAGCCTCTCTCTATTTCCCTTTTATGTTCTTGCATATGTGGTTTCTGGGTCTAACTCTGGGAACAGTGGACCACCTGGTGCCTGACCCTGGGAGCAGACAGCATCCTGCCATGATCCTGGTTATCTTGGATTCACATGAGCCTTCACTCGTCAAACTGTAATCTCTCCACTTCCCACTTCACTTTCCTGCTTCATCAGACTCTTGGATGAGTCTGAGGTGGCTCCAGGTAGTGTCTCATGAATTTGAATTGACTGGGATATTTTCTCAATGCAAATTAATTACTTGATATAAAATTATTTTGGGGGAGTGGAGATCACTGTCCTCTGGTGGGAGTGGGAGGCCCAGTCTTGCTCCTGGAGAGTTGATGCTGTATTTGAACCACCAAGCCAGTGGGCCACAGCCCTGCATTCAACTACTCTGCCACTGGGACTCAGCCCCAGAATTATTTCTTATACATATATGAGTATTTTAGTTTTGCCTCTCTCTGGAAATACTCTAAAATATGAGTATTTTAGTTTTGCCAGGCTATTCATCAAATATTATAACTCTATAGTTATGCTTTTCTTTAAATTTTTCAGCTTGAGCTATGTTGAAGGTGTTATTTTTTATTCTAACTCCAAGATTTGTGTATTTCCAAGAAATGTGTATTTCAGAATAATCATATTTTGTCTTTTTGAACGATTCTTTGGAATCTCCTCTTCAGTTATCATTTATTCTTTTTTTCTTCATCTTGTCTATCTTCTAGATTAAGTCGAAATTTCTTTTGACATCCAATTTTGGTCTCTTTGAAAATTACAATTTGTTTTCTTTATCTATTATGTTATTTATTTTATAATAACTTGTGGCTGTTACATAATCTCCTGTCAACTTGCAAATAAGTAGAGTCTATCCTGAAACCACATCATAGCTAATGGGGCCTCTGTGTGGGCCTGATCTCCTCCTGTGAATTCTGGAAACATTGTTCTTCCTTCTTGGCTGTGATACACAGTCTCTATCTATCTATCTATCTATCTATCTATCTATCTATCTATCTATCTATCTATCTCTCTCTCTCTCCTCCATCTCCCTGAAAGATATTCCTTTTAACAAACCTCATGGAGCTGTGCTTATGGCAGCCAGGGCCTTGTAGCTGGTGCAATCACATGGAAATCCACCCCAGCACCGAGATACTTCCTTTGCCACTGGATTCACTAGGGTCTCAGCCCACTTACCTTTATCCAGCATTTTTGCATGGCTGAAGATGAATTTGCATATCAATAGACAAATGAACTAAAATTGCACTTATGGACTAGCTCTGGCCTGGACTGTGATGTTTTCTTAATATGCAAACTTTCTTTGATATAAATTTCTTTCTTAAAACATAGGTTTGTTTCTGTATTCAGTGCAGACTAACATACTACTTATCTGGATTTAGTTATTAGTGCTCGATTTGTCCCATCTATTCTTGAGACAGTCTCTAGATTAAGGTAGGAAGTACTAAAGGTCATACGTTAGCTCTTAAGGATTTGTATTAATTTTCTTTTGTAGTTGTATATGAGCAATTGACGATTTGTTCACCAATGCCCTTATGACTTGTTGGGGATGATGATGCTGGGTGTCTTATGCATTTTCTTTGTGCACAGAAGTACTTGACTGATTCCACTGTGTTTCATCTAATGAGGGTCACATGCAAATTTGCTGTTTATGTTGTTGCTGTAAAGGTGTTGGCAATTAATGGGTCATTTGTCTTTCTAATTTCTGTCAGATTCATTTCTGTCATGAGGACTTCTGCATCATTTCTATCACCAAGACCATATTTTCCATCTGTGGAGCTTCCACCCCCCCACCCCAGGCAACTTTTGCATTCCAATCATCACTAATTTATCAATGCATTTTGATTGTGTGTTTGGTGATTTTTCAGACATCAGAGACTAGCCAAAACTAATCAGTTTCTTTATATTTGGTTTTAGTGTTCAACGTGCAAATTTTACTAGTCATATTAGCTGATCTTCTTTATAAATGAAAGGATTTTGTCCATTGATGTACTTTAGGGTGGATCTTAAAATGGTCTTTTTTATGATACATGTGAGCCCATTATTCTTTACATAGCCATTCATACCCAAGAAAACCTATGATTGTCTGATTCAAAACATCCTATACTATTCCATTTCACCTCTCTTGAGACACAGAAAATAATTTTTGATGTGTCACATTTGATTTTTGACAACTTCCCATTTTATAGCTTTCCTTTATATATCTTGTTTCATTTATTAATGCATATTTTTAATTATTTATTCTCACTTTTAGTCATGTCACTTCACACACCATTGAACTCCATTGATGCCTTTAAAGTATTCAATGGCTTCTACTGATATTGGAGTTTTTATCCCCATAATAGAATAAAAGCATTTATCAGAATAAGAGTTCAGGTGTGATACAATTCACAAAAAATAATAAAATGACTCTCTGGGCACCATTATTTTGCACCCTGGTGGTGTATTGGTTGAGATTTGGGCTGCTAATTTCAAGGCAGTCAGTCTGAGAACACCAGTCACTCTGGGTTACAAGGACAGGACTTCCTATAAAACCCATATAGACTCTTTTGCCCCATCCTAAAGGTTCTTTCTGAGTTAGAAGAGACTTGATAACATCTCTCTCTCTCTCTCTCTCTCTCTCTCTCTCTCTCTCTCACTCTCTCTCAGCAGCAGTATGATCCACAAAGTTTTCATAGATTGATATAAGAAATGGATCACCAGGTTCTTCTTTCTAGTTTGAAAACTATGATAAAATATCTTCAGTCTCATAACAACATACAAACATCTTACAGATGGTTAATGCCTGTGCTTAAATGCACTGGCTAGGAGTTGAACCAATTTTTTCGCACTTGGGTAGAAAAACTTGAACGACAGAACTTTCTGTGAGTCATATATCATACATAGGATTCTGCTATGCCAAATGCAATATAAAAAGTCCCAGTTTGGAAAGCATCTTTGAAACCAAAGATTTAAAACATGTGAGGAATTATTTTTTGAGATGACAATTGTATTTGCTTTCATAGCCTCAAATAAATATCTT
Organism: Nesogale talazaci; assembly: GCA_004026705.1. NCBI lineage: Eukaryota > Metazoa > Chordata > Mammalia > Afrosoricida > Tenrecidae > Nesogale > Nesogale talazaci. The sequence goes on along the minus strand of PVJH01001004.1, from coordinate 171,918 downwards.
CAATAAAATCCTCATTGACTTCTTAATTATTGGCACAATCATATTTCATGTTTCAATTCATGTTTACATGTCAGGGGACTTCAGAACTATCAATTTCAATGGGCCCCTTTACCCCAATATGCCTTAAAATACAATATTAATTTTTGCTTGCCTCATATACTGAAGCTGTTTGAAAAAGTTTTCATTATATTGCTACAGCCTTTTTAGGATAATTTATGTCAACTCTTTCATTTCAAAAATGAAATAAGTTGGGCTCAGATACCTTAAGACATCACCAAAATATATGCATATAGTTTAGTTTATAGAGAAAATTAGCTAGATCCTACATACACGACTGTCATTATTTTTAACTATTACTCTTTCAGAAAATGACAGGCACTTCAGCCATCAAGATATGAAATCATTTAGCACATTACAAAACAAATATTAGGCTTTGATTTATTGTTCAATATCTATGTCTAGGAGGGCTGCCTAATAAAAAATAATTTGAATCATAGTCCATGCAGATCATGACAGATGATGAAAGCCACATGAAAGATGAAAGAGGTCAACATTAGCTTGACAAATAACCCAAATTAATTTTTATTACGAGCAATAAACTATGGTACATCCATAAAATGGAATAATATGCACCTATTAAAATGAATGATGAGGATTTCTGTATAATCACACATAAAGGCATAAGAAAAATGATTAAGTATAGAAGGCAAGTTGCAAAAAATACCTATCATGAAGATAAATATTGGCTCTTCGGAAATTCTGAAATATATAAACCGCTTATTTTATCTTCTATAATATAATGGGTGACAAACCTAATTTGTCTTGACTTTATCTGACAGCAAAATCTTGACCTGAACTGACATGAGCTTATTTTAGAGTCATTATCATTCTAACCAATGCAAATATGTACGTGTGTTGATAAAGAAATAGCATTACTGTAGATAATGGTATTTTACTGGCTAAGCTTACTAAGATATACTTGGTCCAAAGAATTTTAGAAGTATATATGAATTAGATAGAAGTGACTATTTTAAAATATTCAGGAATTCTGGAAATACCAGACTTTACTAGATTGTATTTTGGTAATATTTGCTCTATAGTGACCCTGCTTTAATCTTGTAATCAGTAAAACAAACAAAAAACATAGTCCAGGATCTTAAGTCATATATTCATGTTGAGAAGCACTAGTTTTGTAAGTGAAATAACATTTTTATCCTCAAAGTATTTTATTTTCATGGACTTTATTCTTATCCAAAATATGTGTTATAACCTTGAGCTTAATATTCCAAATTCTAAAATTGAAGAGGCCCTAGTTTGGAATTCCTACCATGCATTTACCAAAGTTATGAAAAATAAAGCTACATTCACTAAACTTTGTATTCTTATTTGGAAATGTGTCTGGGGAAACAATGACTACTTTTATGTAAGAAAATCATTTTGAGAAATAAGTAATCTAACACAATTAGTTTAGCATCTATGAACTTATGTGGACTCGGTCCATTCTGAATGAAAATAACAGAGAGAACAAAAGAATGAAACACTGTCCAGTTTTGCATCATCTTTGCAATAGTTCTTATATTGGAGCCAATTGTTGCAGCCACTGTGTCAGTCCATCTTTTTTATGGCCTTCTCCTTTTTTGGCTGCCCATCTGCTTTGTCAAGCAGCATAATGTTTAAGGATTTTCCAGTGACTGGTCTCTCTGGATACCATGTCCAAAGTCTGTGAAGTGAAGTCTCACTATCTTGCCTCTAAAAAGCATTAGGCTATACTTCTTCCAAGATAGATTTTATTTTCCCTTTTCGCAGTTGATGGTACTTTCAATATACTTTACCAGCAACATAAGGGGACTGGATGTAATATTATTATTATTACTATAATTGTTTTTCAAAACATTCTATTTATGTCACACAACTCAAGGTATGAAATCAACAATATCCTGTTAAATCCTCTATTTTGGGGGTAACCCATCTTTCCCCTGTCCTTATCCCCAACCCTTCCCCTAGTTGCCTTGTAGTCCTCAAAGTCTTTTTTGATGATAAACAAACCAAACTTCTTGCTCTTTGGGTTTCTTTACAAGAATGGTGATATTATTTTTTTTAAGATTTACTGAGCTTGCTAAGCATAATTTTCTCTAGTTTTACACATATCTTACATTTTAAGAGATTTATCATTGTTCTTTTTTGGTGCAGAGAATTCCCTAGTAAGAAAGTACTGGAGCTTGTTTTTTCTCTTCAATAGTTGGAACTTTTTGGTTTTTATATTTTGGCAGGACTGATATTTACATTTTTTTAGAGAAAATTATTTTTTAAAAGAAATGCCATACTGGTTTCCATAATGTTTGTAAAGTTCCACAGTTCCTCCAACAATATAAAAGCCTTCATTTCCCTCTAGATCTTCTCCAGCATTATTTTCCATTTTATTGAACTTTACAAAAACTGTTGGTACGCGTAAAAAAACTAATTTTTGTAAAAAACTAATTATTCAAATTCATATTTCTCTTATTGCTAATAGTCTGGAATAATTTTTCATGTGTTTGTTGTCAGGATGTTATCTTAGGTAGATTATCTATTTATGTATTGTGCTCAATTTTGAATAGATTTTTTTGTATTTTTATTATTGAGATGCAATGATTTTGTATAGATTCTGGAAGTCAGCACTTTATCTAATGTAAAATTCCCAAATGTATTTCCTAAAATGTAAATTTCTGCTGACTCTTGATAAAGACTTTTTTATATATAAATGTCTTAATTTGAATTGGTCAATTTTTAAATTTGTTTTCTATCCTGTGAATATTCTTCATTATGTTTGGTAGCATGTTTATTCTTTGTATCGTGGTCCTTAAGTTTGTCCCTATTTTTTCTATTGATGGTTTTAGTGATTGTGTGATTTTATATAGCTCTTTGATCCACCTTGTGTTTATACACGGTATGAGGTATATGTCTTGTTGCATTCTTTTGTGGGTAAAGTTCCTGACAGTATGTCCAAAATATGCAAGAAGTTTCACCATCCTTGCCTTTGAGGATCAAACTGCTGTATATCTAGCAGAACACATTTGTTCTTTTGGCATTGCATTATACTTTCAAAGTTCTTCTCCAGGACCACAATTCAAATGCAACAGTTCTTCTTCTGTCTTCCTTGTTCAAAATTCAACTTTCACTTGCTTACGGGGCAGTAGAAAACACCAGGGCTTGGGACAGGTGCAACTTAGTCCTCAAAGTAGCATTCATGCTTTTCAATACTTGTGTTAGTCCGGGTAGACTAGAGGAACAAATTTCAAAGACACACATATATCTATAAGGAATGGGCTTATATTCAAGAGGAACAGGACATTGAGAAAACATTCCAGCCCAGTCCAGCTCAAAGTCACAAATTTGATATTAACCCATATGCCCGAAATCAGTCCATAAAGTCTTCTTCCAACTCATGAAGTCAGAAGTCTGTGAGGGCAGTGTCCCGGCACTGACAGGGGTCTCCCCATGGCTCCTCGCTTCCAGGGCTCAGGGTCCATCAACAGCATCCCATGGAGGCAGAAGCAACTCATCGCTGGCAGAGGCCTCCATATGGCTGCCCCAGCCTCAGAGGTCTCTCAGGGCAAAGCTGTGTGGTCTCTCTGCCGGCTACTCCAGCCTCCCGGACGCCGCCATCCTGTGTTGTCTGTGATTAATCGTCTCTGAGACTAACTCCCAAGAACTGGGGAAGATAACTTCTCATATTTACGAGGGAAATATGGGGAGATTTCACAGAAGTCTCAGGAGAAAGCCATACCCACATAGAGGCCTCACTGGCTACTCAATGGCCATCTCCAGATTAACAGGGCTGACTCCACCCCTACATTTCAATCATAAATTAACATAAGCACATGACTGCCACAATACTCTAAAGAGCTCTTATGCAGCACATTTGGCTAATAGGATGTGTTTTCTGATATCTCGGTGGCAGATTCCATGAGCATTAATAGTGGATCCAAGCAAGATGAAATCATTGACAACTTTAACCTCTTCCCAATTATCATATTGCTACCCATTGGTGGCTTGTGAGAATTTGGGCTTCTTTACATTGAGATGAAATCCATCTTTAAGACTGCAATCCTTGATTTCTTCAGCAACTGTTTCAAAGTCTCCTTACAGTCAACAAGGAAAGTTTATCATCTGAAAATCACGTTAATAATAAACTTTCTTCCCATTGTGTTACTGTATTGTCCTTCAAATAATCCAATTTCTCTGGTGATTTGCTTTACACAGATTAAGTATCATGAGAGAATACACTCCTGACATGCCTTTCAGAATTTATCCCATATAATGTTCCCCTTCTCTGTTAGCACCACTGTTTCTTGCACCATGTTCAAGTTTCTCGTGAAAGCATTAAAATACTCTGGAATTTCCATTTTTCTCAGGGTTATCAACAGGTTGTTGAGGTCAACACAGCCAAATACCTTTGCATAATAAATAAATGAATAGACACAAGTTAACATATTCCTGGTATTCTGTGCTGCCAGTAAGACCCATTGTTATCAGCAATGATCCCCATTGCTCTACTACCTCATTTAAATCAAGCGTGGACCCCTGATAGCTTCCTATCAATGAACTGTGGCAACCATTGAAGAATGATATTCAGCAAAATCTTACCTGTATGTTTGAACATTCCTTTGGGACATCTTTAGAATGGGTACAAATTTGAATCCCTTCCTAACAATTGGCCAAGTCGCTTTCTTCCAACTAAGAGGGAAGTACTTCCAGTCCTTCAGTAGCTTGTTGAAGCATTTCAGTTAGTATCCCATCAATTCCCATAGTCTTGTTTCTGAAATGCTTTCAGTTAAGCTTCAACCTTTTTCTTCAGCACCATTGTTTCCTGCTCATATGCTGCCAGAGGACTCCAAGATGACGAGGATGGTAAGACTTTGGTTATGTTATCGGGAGAGACCAGTCTCTGAAAAAATCATATCACACTTTGTAAAGTGTAAAAACAGTTAAAAAAAAAAAAAGAAGAGTCTCAATGAGCGGGATTGATACAGTGACTGTAGTGATGGATCCAAAAGAGTGACAATTTTGAAAATGGTGCATGATGAGATAGTGTTTCCTTCTGCTATACAGAGGATCATTATCAGTTTGAACCAACTGAAGGTTGCTAGTTACCATGAGCATTTTCTTCATCTGTGTTGGTCACTTGGATGTCAGTTTTGGTGAGCTTCCTATTGATGTTCTTTCCATGTTTAAGTGAGCTATTTGTCTTTTACTTATTGGTATTTTTCAAGTCTCCGTGACGTTTAGCTATTAGATCCTTGTTCATGTGCCTAACATGTCATGTCAAAATTTTTCTACAAAATATTTCGTATATTTTTAATTATACATAATTCCACCTGTGCCTTTTTATAACCATTGGAATGCTACAACATTTTAATTACAGATATGTCTGTGGGTTGAAATGCACATAGAAATCCACTATATTTCTAAACCTTAAATACAAAAAGAATGATCTATAACTTTTACATGAAGGATCACTTTTCTAACCATGAATAATGCAAAGGGAGTTCTCCACATTTGGTTAAAACAGAAAGAATTACTGTTAGAAAGTATGACACCATTAGAAAAGATGGAAATGATTGTTACATTTTAGGACTACCTATGAAATAACTATGAAATCTTTGGTGATGAGTTCACATAAGATAGTATCTTTGTGGATTTATAAATATGCAAATATAATCTACTGGATCAAAATCTCTAGAAGTGGAATCTTAACTGCAGTTTTGTATTACTAGTGATTTTACAAATTCTCATGGTTAAGAAGATAACTTAATCTAAAGATGTTGCTATCCATGAATTGGTAAGACATTGGTACTCTTTTTGTCCCATTTTTTTTTTGTTCTCTGTTGAAGGTCTGCTTTACTCAGTAATACTTTGAAACTTTAAGCTAATTTGTATTAAAAAATCATTGTGGATGGCCTTTCTTAGATGTCATTGGATTCTCTTATTCTCATGTGCATGCACTTTAAAAACAAGATGTGTCTTATTTTATAGCCTAAAAGGCAATGAGAAGATTTGTCTTAGCAATAAATTGTTTATGTTGTATGTATAAATCACACAATAGCCTATATCAATTTTAGCTTTTGACATCCAAGACCTAAAATAGAACAACCCTTTCAGCTCTCTCTTCTGAATAGTCCATTATTTTTGAAAAGATCATTTATATTAATGTGAAAATATTGTATAAAACTAATATAAAGCATGTGCTGCTATAAGACGCTTGCTGCTATAAGACTCATAGGAGACATATGTTTATAAATTACTTCTGAATACACATATCTGAATTTTTAAAGAGTCTTCTGCCAGAATGTTATTAAATACCACATTTTCAACGAGAAGGCTTAGCAAGGTTTATTGGTAGATGTTTTGAAAGACTTTATTACAGGGGTGTATAAATCAAACTTTGATGCAAAATGTGTGAGCATTTATACCAAACATTCTGGCTCTGAAGTATTTTATACAGGAAATTATTTTATTGAGCTTAAATTGTGTTATGTCTCTAAAATGGTTTCCCTTGAGTATTTTATCCATTAAATGAAATAGTGATATGTCTGTATTTTACCACTGTGCACATTTTCATATCTCAGGACTCCAATTAGAACAGTCTTTCTCTTGAAAGAAAGACATCATAATGAGTGGCTTAGAAACTAATTGGTTTCTAAATGAATGATGGCCTTAAAGAACCCCTTTATGTAAGACACAAAGATAAGCAAAATCTTAATTACCATTACAGCAATTTAAATTTACATTTATAAATTTATGCATGTATATGCACAAATATGCATATATGCAAAGGTGCTCCACAATTTTGTAAAAAATTCCATAATCTTTTAGTTTTTGTTTTCCACGAGCTACACATAGGCAAAATAGTACATCAATATAGAAGATTAGAAAAATGGAGGAAGAGTCTTGATGAGTAAATTGCTATAATGGTTCCAACAATGGGCTTAAGTATAACAACAATTGTGAGAATCATACAGGAGAAGATGGTATCCAGTTACACTTATGCGCCCAGAACTCCTGCTGCCAGACCAGAAAATTGGGAGGAAATTGGGAGGAAATCCTTCACCAGAAAATTGGTGAAGGAGGTTGGGAGATAGAGTTCGAATTAGAATCAGGATACTAGGGCCAATTCTAAAATCCCATTCTCAAAATGTTCACTTACAACATGAATTAAGAACACACTAGATTCAGTGTTCTGGACTCAAGGGCTCTAGCTGAGCAGCTACTAGTGCTTTAGCCCAGCATCAAGTAGCGATTTTCAAACAACCTCGCTGTTTAGCTAGGTCTCTGGGGGTCAGAGTGACAGCCCTGAAATCAAAGCTTTTCAACAGCCCAATATAAAAAAAGAAATAAAAAATATTTTCTCTATAAAAATTGAAAATCTTAGGCTCATTGTTTAATTCCAAGACAACTGGTAGAACAGGTTCTTTACATATATTAGCATAATAAGGGAGCCTGTGTTAAGGAGTGTCAGAAGTAAACTACAGAGCCCTGAGGCTTTCAACTTAAGCTGGAGCAAGCCTCAGGTTCAAAATAACTTAATTCAATTCTAGCTGGTCATGGGAGGCAGGGAAAGAGAGAGAAAAAAAACTCTGAACGATTAGGGTGTCAGCAGTATTGACATATGCTAGGACAACTCTAAGTCAATGGTGGGGGAGGGGAGCGCTACTGTCTTCCCTCAGGGATCCCCCATACAGCTGGGGAGGTCCTGTTTGTCCTCCCTGTGACTGGGGGAAATTCCCTGCCTGTCCTGGGGCACTATATGTGAGAGAGGGAACCCCACCACCCTCTTGCCACATATAGCACAAGGCAGCTAGAACAGTGATCTCCCACTGCTTTGGGAACCACTGCCTGGCCTCTGCTGTGATTTTGCCTTCGAGAATAATTCCGTCCCGCGTGTGTGCAATGCTACCCCAAAGGGAAACACCACACTGCTCTCTAGCAGCAGAGTTGGAATTCCTCCGGCACTCTGGTCGGGCAATCAGGTCTCAGTCTTCTTTTAACTTACTAGTTTTCTTCTTCTCTCTTCTTTCTCCCTTCTATCTTTCCTACTGCAGTTTGTCTCTACAGGTTCGGTTTTTTCTCTTTTTATTTATCTTGTCTTCTTTTTCACTCTTTTTCATCTTCTTTCCCTTTCTTTCCTTTCATGTTCCACTGCTGACTTCCTGGTCTCTAGCCTCGAGCTAAGGCAACTCCACCCAAACAGCAGGGGAAGTCCAGCCTGCTCTCTGCCAGAGCACTGCACAACACAGAAGGCAGCGTGGCATCCCTCTACAACACTTAACGCTGCTAAGGAAACCTCAGTCTGGAAGCTTCGAAGATCTTGCCAACTAAGGCAATTCTACCCAGCACCCATGGGATTTTGCACTAAAAGGGTATACCAACCTGTTACCTTGGCCAGGGTTCAAACCTTTCCAGTCCCACAATCAGGTGATTAGGGTTCAGGAATGACTTCATTCTAATTTTTTCTTCTCTCTTTCCCACCACAAGGAATCTTAGTGAGCAAAGTTGTGCTCCCCCCTCCCCACCTGACCTAGAGGATAACCAAGCAGATCTGAACAAATGTGAAAAGCAGGATAATAAGATAAACAGAGAAGCCAAAGAAAATCTTAGAGCCATGTCTGATGCAATGAAAAGGGACAATATTAGAATAATTGGGATAGCAGAACAAGATACAAGTGAACAGTGAAGAAGTCAATGGTGAAAATAGTGATGAAATATTATTTATTTCATTTATTATTACCAGCTTAATAAATGAAAATCAGGCAGTCATTCAGAGACTGAGAGAACACCAGTCACACTGAATTCCAAGGAGTCACCAAGACACATAATAGTTACATTATCCAACTATGAGGAAAAGGAGAAAATTAGAAGAGTAGCTAAGGAAAAACAAATAATCACTTATAAAGGTACCCAAATTGGAATATGTTCAGACCTGTAGTTAGACACATGAAGAAGAGGAGGGAGTGTAGTAACATATTTCAAGAATTGAAGGAAAATAACACAAACCCAAGAATACCGTACCTGGCCAAATTGTCTGTGAAGATAGACAGAGAAGTAAGTCTCTTCCTGGACCAAGAAAGACTCAAAAATGCATAAAAAGTAACTCAATGCTTTAAAAGATCCTTGCTGGCCCAGTTTGGGCAAAAACTCAACACTTACTTAGTACAAATAAGAGACCATCACAGAAAGAGAACAACTCCACTTACAGGGTGACAAAGAGAATATACAGCTCCCACATAGCATTAGCTCAACAGTGAAAAGAAGGCAAGAATTAATCTTTCTCTCTTTCTCTTTCTCTTTCCCTCTCTCTCCCTCTCTCTCTCCCTCTCTCTCTCTCTCACACACACACACACACACGCACACACACACACACCAAAAACTGATGGCAGGTAGGAAAGCAACCAACACGTTGCAAAAGGTACAAGATGACATTACAGAGTCCACAGATGGATGTATTAACACTGAATATCATTAACTGAACACAGAGCCTAAAAGGTAATGGCTAATAGACTGGCTCAGAAAACAACCCATTGATCTGCTATTGAGAGGAGTTACAATTCAAGCTTGCAGACAAAGACAGGTTAAAAATTAAAGGCAAGAGAAAGACATACCAAGCAAGTAGCAATGCAAAAAAAATCAAGAGTTTTAATGTTAATATCTGCAAAAAATTTACCTCAAGAGACAAGGAGGAACACTATAATGCTCAAGGGAACCATAGATCAAGAACCAGTGAGCATAATAAATATATATGCAACCAATGAAAGACCTGCAAAATTCAGAAATCAAACATGCCAAAAGATGAAAAAATATGTATCAGGTTCAAGAATTATTCAAGGTGACTTTAATACACCAAAGTCTGAAAAAAATATAGATCACAGGGAAAGAAACTTAAAAAGAAGATTGCAGATCTAAACACAATTGACCTACTTGACCTGATAGATATTTCAGAGTTTTCCACCTAAATGCAAAAAAAAAAAAAATCTTTCATTTTAAGTCCACATGACACATACTCAAAGATAGACTACTTGCTCTATAGACACAAGTTGAAGCTGAGTAAATTCAAGTGAATAGAGGTTATACAGACATCTCTCTCGAACCACTATGGCATAAAACTGAAAATCAATAAAAGTAAGATGAAGAAAACAGGAGCAAACAATTGGACAATGAGTAACTCTCTATTTCAAAAGTAGTGGGTATTGGCTCAGATCAGAAATGAATTATGGATGTTTCTAGAAATCAATGAGAATAAAAATTTGATGTATCAAAATCTTTGAGATACAGCAAAGACAGTTATCAGAGGAAGTTTCACAGAAATACATGCACACATGAAAAGGGAAGAGGGATTTATGGTTGGTATGCTGACACAAAGCTTACACCAATTAGAGCAGAGTTAAAAGAACAATTCTACTAATAGCAACAGGAAAGACATAATAAAAATCAGAGCTGTAATACAAGAGAGGAAAAATTGGTAAACTATGGGGAAAATGTAGTTAGATGTTGGTTCTTTGAAAGGACTAACAAAATTGATAGATTGCTGGAACAAATTTCAATGACAAGCATGAGGGATGAAACAGTGGGTATTACAATGAACCCTAATGAAATCAAAAGGATAATTACACAGTACTTTGAAGACTTGTACTCTAAGTAATTCAACAACTTGGGAGATATGGAAAAATACTTGGAAAAAAAAATCCCTCCTAGATTATCCTAAATGAATGTCAAGAACTTCAACAGACCATAGCAATAGAAGAAATAGATAAAATCATCAAGAGATTACTAACAAAAATTCTCCCAGGTCAAATGGTTTCACAGAATTCTACCAAGCATTCAGGGAATACCTAAAGCATGCAGGGATCTTAAAAGAATTGAAAGCTGCAGACCAATATCTTTAATGATCATCAGTGCAAAAATCCTTAATAAAATACAAGCCAATAGAGTACAAAAGCGTATTAAAAATAATTTGCCATGACCAAGTGGGATTCATACCAGAGATGCAAGGATGGTTCAATATGTGAAAGACCACTAATATTATTTGCAACAATGCCATGAAAGGTTGTGAGAACCACATGATAATGTTGGTAGATACAGAAAATGCTTTCAACAACATCTAGCAACCATTCCTGCGTAAGACAGTCAAGAAAATAGAACTGGAAGGAAAATTCCTCAATATTATACAAGCTATATATGAAACCAATTGCCAACGTGGTACTTGTTGGAGAAAAGATGAAAAAATTGCACTGGAAAAGGGGAACAGGCAAGGCTGCTTCTTGACCCTACTCTAATTTAACCTCATACTAGAGGTAATCACTAACAATATAAGACAAATAAAAGACATCAAAGGTATTTGTCTGGAGTAGGAAAAGAGGAAGCTATCATTATTCTCAGATGATCTAATTTTATATATCAAAAATTCCTATATATAAAAAAGCAATAGAGGAACATGGCCAAGTGTCAGGATACTAGATCAACAAACAGAAGTCTATGTCTCCTGAACATATCAGACAAAATCACAGAAGAGGCAATTAAAAAGGTAGTGCCCTTTACAATAGTCAAGCACAAACTGAAATACCTAAGGCTATACCTTGCTTAAAAAAATCAAATGATTTGTACAAGGAAAACTACAGAGAACTAATACAAAGAAAAACAAAAGTAACTTCAACAAACGAAAGACTATCCCATGCTCCTGGATTAGAAGGCTCAATATAGTAAAGACGTCAGTTCTGTCCACAGCACTGTATTTAACTTTAATACTATCCAGACACCAATACCATCATTCTTTTTCAAAGAACTGGAAAAACTGAGTACCGACTTCATATGGAGAGGGAAGAAGCCAAGAATTAGCCAAGAACTCAAGAAGAACGACAAAGTAGGGGGTGGGGTGGGGCTTGCTGTACCTGACTTTAGCACATATTATACCACCATAGTGATCAAAATATAATGAAAGATATTCAGACCAATGAAAAAGAGTTGAAAATCTAGAAATAAAAACATCAGCATACAGACAACTGATTTTTGATAAGGTTCCAAAAGTTTCACATGGGAAGCAGATTCTCTCCTCAATAAGTGGTCTACAAAAATGGATATCTAGCTGCAGGGAAATGAAGCAAGATCCTTACATCAACCATGTGCAAGAATATACTCAAGGTGGATCACAGCTCTTGAGGCAAATCTCCAGAATATTAGGGTCATTAATGAGGGAAGTGGGAGAAACCTGAAAAATTCAGCACATGGAATAGATAAGCTAATGGAATTAGGAAAGGAGTCAAATAAATAGGAGTCACAAAGTGACAAGTGGGATGTATTGAAGATAAAACACCTGTGTACATCAAAATAATTCACCAAGATCATAATAAGAGAGCACACAGACTAGGAAAACATCTTTAGCAATGGTATATCCGACAAGTGTCTTACTACTAAAATCTGCAATACTTTACCTGAGCAGAAGTTTCACATTCAACCTGAATGGATTTGTAAGTCCGACAAACAGACCTTGAACTATTTATAGGCTTTCCTGATTTTTTTGTCAATGACTTTCTTTTTGTTATTGCTATTTTGCTTTTTGTTTTTGCTGTTATTATTGTTTTGTTGGTTTTGACTTGCTTCATCGTTTTATTTGGCGTTTCCTGGTTTTTGCACTTATTAATGTAACCACATGCTTATCTACATAAGATAGACAGGATAAATAATTCAGAGATGTACAGAATGAGATCATTGTTTCTGGGGGGATATGGGAGATGGGCAAATGGGAAAAAGGAAGAGAGAGGAAACCCACCCAGAGACAAGGGAGCAAAAAATGAACTAAAAGTAATGGAAGAAAGATTGTAAGGTGCCTAGTGGGGCTTAATTAAGGGCTATGTAGCAGTAAGATATTATTAAACCCAAATGAAGACTGAATATGATGGTAGGACAAGAGAGAAGTAAGTAGAGGACAGAATAAGGAGAAAGAAGATATTTATAGAGCCCTAAATACAGGCAGGTATATATGTACGTGTGTGTGTGTGTGTGTGTGTGTATCATCATGTGAGGAATAGGACGAGAACTATTTAGTCATAGCTATATTTTAAGAATTAAGGTGGTAGATGGGCATTGGGCCTCAACTCAGGTACTTCAACACCAGAGCACATTGTTCTAACATCCAGCATTCTGTGATGCTTTTCTTGCCGATATGATCACTGAAGACAAAAACGGTTGCATAATCAAATATGCTGCAGAAGCTGATGGTGATAAATGTCAAAAGATATAGCATCTGGAATCTTAAAGGTTTAAAGATAAATAAGTGGTCATCTAGCTCAGAAGCAGCAAAGTGCATGTGGAAGAAGCACACCAGCATTTGTGATCATGGTGTTTCTATGGGATCGGGTTTTAGGCATCTGAGACACAGAACAAAAGCATACACAATGTGAATGGCAGGGGTGCATGAAATAGAGACCCAATGCCCATCTGTACACAGTTGGACATCCTGTCATGGAGGGGTAACATGGAAGAGATGAATCAGTAAAGGTGCAGTATAGCACTGATGAAACACACAACTTTCCTCTAGTTCTTTAGTGCTGCTTTTCCCTCACTATCAATACCTCAATTTAACCTTACAAATTGGATTAGACCAGAACATGCATGCTGCTACAGATGAGAGGCCCCAACCCAGGAAATCCAGGAGAGATAAACCCCTCAGAGCCAACAATGAGAGCAAAGATACCAGGAGGATTAGGGGAAGGTAGCAGGAGAAAGGGAGAACCGATCACAAAAACCAACTCTAACCCTCTCTGAGGGGGACAAGCAACATAAAAGTGGGGTGAGGCATGACAAAGGATGGTGTAAGGTACGAAAATAATAATCTATAACTTATCAAGGGTTTATGAAGGAGGGAGTGAGAAGAAAGAGGTAGCTAATATCTGGGGCTCAAGTGGGAATAGAATGCTTTTAAAGTAATGATGGCACCACATGTTCAAACGTGCTTGACACACTGGATGAATATATAGATTGAGATAAGAGATGCAAGAGTATTTGAAAAAAATTGTTAAATAAAAACATTACAAATGTAAAAAGAAAGAAGAGAAAATGTTACGGTACCAGTCTTTTATTATTCTGATGGTCAGTGTCACTGTGAATCAGAGCCAACCCAAGGGCATACAACAAAAATGTATTTATAGCTACCACCTACCTGTCAGTGCATTTTTCTGTCAAAAATGTAATGGTGCTGTGATGCTGGCAGCTATGCTACAGGCATTTCAATTGCCAGCAAGTTTGGTCGTGCTGGACAGGTTTCAGTGAGATTACAATCTAAGCAATAATAGGAATTAAATTTGGTGATTTTCCCCATAACTAGTCTATTGAATCTGTGGATATTAGCAGAAGCACGCTATTTGATTTGCTTACTCTGCACGCATCTTCAGGATGAATCAGTCACTAGAGAAGGACACTTTTTGATGAATTAGAGTTGGAGACCTGTGACGAGCAGGATTGGCACCGTCGCTGTAACAGCAGACGCCACCACACCGGAGATGATGAGTTGGAGTGAGGATAACTGGCAGCGTCTCAGGCGATCCCACGTAAGGGAGCTGCGAGTAAGCTCTGACTCAACAGCAGCTAACAATATATATTTATACAACTGTGAAACCAGTTATCATTTATCCTATTCCAGACCATGGTGATTCTATGTGTGTCAAAGTAGAAGTAGACATCGTGGGAATTTTGATGGTGAAGTTTTCAGAAGTAGATGGTTAGCAGGCCTTTCTAATGCTGTGGCCCCAGGTAGACCCAAAGTGGGGAAATTTTGGCTAATAGATAAATATATTAATCATTAGCAGTATCCATGTAATCCATACATTATATATGTATACAGTCATATATTATTATGTTTAGTATATAGTATAGCAATATCCCATTATATTTATTATATCAGCATGTGTATATATATGTGTGCTTGCATTCATAAATATACATATTCACAAAAACATATCTAAAATTGCAACTATATCTATGCACATACCACAGTGTTTCTGAATTTGCATATTGAAGATTTTTCCCCCTTTGGTTTATGTTTCACACAAGTTATAATTGTAATCCAGATCTATTGCACTTACTGCCTTATATGTGTCATAATAGCAAAACCAGTATTTCTCACAATATATCATTAAAATTTTTTTTTCTGGTCTAACAACTAGCAATCTACCTTTGTAATAAGCAACCCTGATGATTCTCCTCCCTTCTCAATAATTCTGAATATTTAACGAAGATTAGAGCTTATTTCATATAACCTTTCAGAAAATGCCATTTAAAGAACAAGAAAGTGCAGTTCCTTTACCTCAATTAGGTACATATTGTGATAAGATTACTGCTTATGTATCCACCTCAATGATTGATATCAAACTAATATTTCTTTTAAAAGTAAAAGCAAAAAGTAACATGTTAAGTTTATAATCCTCCACACAGCTAATCCAGAACAGAAATAGTTATCTCACAGGAATAGCTTGAATTGAAAAGTCTAAGAAATGCCAAAATAATTAACTAATTTGCTTTAGTGTTCTCTAGAATTTTCTAAATTTCTTTTTTTTTTGTTTTTTGTTTTTTTTGGGGGGGGAATATCACTGCCCTCTGGTAGTGGGAGTAGAAGGCCCAGCCTAGCTGCTGGATTTAAACCTCCAACCCAGTGTGCCACAGTCCCGCGCACAAGCACAATGTCACTGGGGCTCAGTCCTAAGAATTTTCTAAGCTTCTTATGAGCAATTTTTCTAAACTAAATACCTAAATGAGCCAACAACCAAAGGAGGAGAGAGATTTGATTTGTTGTGGAGTAATACAAAGTCTTTTTTGAAGTAATGGAATTCAAATAAGTGGGCACCTGGATCACTGTCAAAATGACCATTTTAAGTATAAAAAACAATATGAAAGGTTGAAAGGTAGCTTATTATTTCCTATAACTAATGCTTAATAAGAACAATTTCATATATTTAGGACTTAAAAACAAAGACACACATGCTAGATTGTCATAAGAAATCATTGACAATGTTAATGGAAATTTTAATTCATTCTTCTGCAAAGCAGTTAAATTATTATTTAAGGTTTCATATTGCTTCTTGATAGGCATCCTCATTTTAATATTCTTCACTTTTTGTGAGAGTGTCACTGATTGTGTGATTTATCCTTAACCGTCTTTTCACTGTAAGAGTAGAATCTCATTCTTATGGAGGTAGGTCAATTACACACTAGTCATGTTTGATTGATTAGAAACCATTAAGCGAATTCTTTTCTCTAAACAGCTTATGTTCATCCTTGAAAACACCCTTTCTACTGGTTAATTTAAAGTAATCGTTTTGACAATATTTTTAGCTCATTGAACAGTTTCAGGAACTGCATAATTCATTTATAATATTCATGAAAATTTAGAACATATCACAAAGCTGAAACAAATGACAGCATGTCACCCTATGGCTGTTTACTACCTTTTCACTTTTCATTGTATGCTAAATGTTTACTGAAATAAAAAAAATGCATGCCACTTATATAATCTGTTGTCAATTTGAGAATTAAGAGTGAAGGGATGAGTTTAGTCAGTTAATCAGGTCGCAGATTGATGACCTCATTTGGAGACACTAAAGAGATAGTTTGCTGGAGGATGGACACAAGCTCATTCTCTGGGAGACATTCCTGCAGATAAATTGCAAGGCATGACTTAGAGCCCTGGAGCAGAAGAGCCATGTGGAGACTCCTGCCAGCTTTGAGATACTTGCAGTGTCACAGGATCCACAAGACCGCCCACTCACTGACCTGCAATCATCCTGCATTCAGCATTATTGCATGTACTTTGTGTGTCTCAGAGAAGGCCATGTCCACAAAGAGGCTTCATTGACTATGAACTGATTGACAGGTTAGGACATTATAGACTGATAGCAGACATATGGGCTAATGTCAGACTTATGGACTGGGCTGAGATTTATTCTCAATACTCAACTGCTCTTATATAGAAAGCTGTCTTATATACACATAGGTGTCTATGAATTTGTTTTTTTAGTCAACCCAGACTAAAACAAAATGTAAGAGAATAAGCATGCAACGTGTTGGACTGTGTAAAGAGTCTTGCATAAAGAGCAATTGTATATATAGAAAACATCCCAGCCAGTCCTTTTCAATCCATAAATCCAATATTAGCCCACACCAGTTTATAAATTAGTCCAATACCAGTTTATAAATTTCTCTTCAGATTCACACAACACATGCAAGGATGCTAAGTACAGGTCAGTGTGTGAAGACTGTGGATTCTGTGGTGGTGGAAGCACATCAGTGCTTGTGTGGGTCTCCATGAGGCTCCTCCAGCTCCAGGGTTCTGGCTCCATCAGCCTAGTTCCATAGGGCTCGCCTTCAGGTATGTGACGCAGAGAGATTGTGTGTCTCTCCTCCAGAATCCTCAGAGAAGGCCATGTCCACACAGAGGCTTCATTAACTATGAACTGATTGACAGGTTAGACTTCACCCCTTCACTCTAGCCGACAGGAAATGATATAATTTCCCCATGTAGTATTTCAGTAAAAATGTAATAAATGTAATAAATTATCAAGGTGAATTAGTAAATATTGCACGCATGGTTCCATGTAATCTTTATCCCTATGGGTTGAAAGAACTTTAATAAAGGTGCATAAAATATGCTGTGGCACAGATTTAAAAAAGACTAAACAATGTGAATTTGTGATTCCCACAAATCTATCACACACCACATTTGAAAGAACTCTGATTGCAAGTCCTATTTTAACAAAGAGTTGACCAAGCTAAACCTAAAATTAGTTATCCATCCTGTTGAACTTGTAGAAACGGACTGAATTCCACTGGTTCTTCGTCCGCATTCCTGGTTGCATCCTGGCTACATGTTGGACTACTAACCTTGAGGTCAGCAGTTTCTGCAGAACAAAGAAGGGGCATTCTATTCCCATGAAGAGTGACAGTCTCAGAAATGCATCAGGCAACTCTGCCAAGTCTTATAGAGTCTCTGTGAATCAGAATGAACTTGGCAGCATGAGTGAGAGAGTGAGGGAGTGAGTAAAAATGCTTTTTATATCAACCCCAAGATGTTAATCTATAATTCTTGGGTGGGGGTGGGGGGAGAATTTAGTATATCAAATGACATTGAAATATTAACCACAGAAATGTAGGCTAAAGCTTAAAAGGAAGTGATCAGTGTTTTATATAGGAGTCAAAATAAACCTCAAAAGAGTAAGTACAGGACACATGTCAACTTAAACATCAGAACATGTAGCTGGTTAAAACACAGAAATAAAATGAATTTTCAGATATGATGAATACAGAAGAATGTAGAGGAGTGGCAGGAGATAATTGACTCAGGGAGACAAATACATTCCCATGCTTGCTATAGAAAAGTAAAGATGTTTGACACAAACTGAAGGACTACAAGCATATGAAACTGTTTAAATAGCAAATGACTTTTATCATCTGAGTGGTCTTTGTTTGAAATGTAATTGTTCTAATCAGAAACAGGGCTGTGGGGTAAAAAAATTCTGTCTCTGAATGAAGAGAGTCACATATTAAACCATTTAAAATTTTCACGATTCACTCAGTAAACCATTACTAAGTGTCCAGACTGTGTGGAGTGCCTGAAACAAAGTTGAAGACAAAAGTAATTATTCTTCAAGAGTTCAGGGAGCAAATTGAAAGAGAATAACATGTGTTGTTTAGATGCAAGGCTACAAAACTGTAAGGAGGGTTTTTAAAATTAAATTAAAAGGAGGGTTTATATATAAGGTACGTGCTTGGGAATTTTTATTCAGAAAAAAATAGCACACTTCCTAATGAGTAATGAACACCGATGATGAAATAGCAACTTCTACTATGGAGGTCCTCATAGTTCACAGTTGCTAGAGAAGAGACCAATCACGGAGCAAAGAATCAGGGTGAGAAACAGTAAGAGATAAACTTAGAGAACTAAATCACAAGATACGTTCTATGATATATTAAGAGATAAAGAATTTTATCCTACAAGTAAAGATAAAAGTGGGTCAAAGTTCTTTTGATTTAAATCAGTATAGCCATGTGTTGGAATCCATTCACTGATGATTTACAGCATGAAGAGCTGACTTGAAAGAGAGTACTTGGACCTTTTTTAAAATGAATTTATTGGGTGCTCTTACAGCTCTTATAACATTCCATATACCCCCTGTGTTGCCATTATCCTTTTCAAAACACTTTCTTTCTTCCTGACCCCTTGTTACCAGCTCCTCATTTTTTACCTCTCTTCCTCATCTTCCTACCCTCACAAACCCTTAATAGATTGTAAATTATTGTTTTCATATCTTATACCACCTGATGTTTCACTTCACCCATGTTTCTGTTGTTCGTCACTCTGGGTGGGTGTTATACCATGATCACTGTGATCAGTTCCCACTTTCTCCCTCTACCTTCCCCCTACCCTCATGGTATCCCTACTCCCATTATTTTTCCTGAGGGGTTAATTGATACTGGATTCCATGTGCCAAGAGCTCTTATCTGTAGCATTGTACATGCTTTGGTCCAGCTGGATTTGTAAGGTAGAACCAGGGTAATGATAATGGAGCTAGGGATTATGAAAGAAGTAGAGAAATATTGTATGCTTTGTTGGTGCTATCCTGCACACTGGCAGAGCCACCCCTTCCCTATAATCTTTCTGTGATGAGATGTCCAACTGTCTACAGATGGGCCTTGTTAATTTTATTTGGCTCCCCTCCTTTCCATCAATACAACTGTTTGTTTGGGGTCTTCTGATGCCTGATACCTGATTCTGTTGACACCCCATGAACACACAGGTGTGTTGTGTTGGTGTGCTTCTTTCTTTATTTTTTTGGGGGGGGCATTGCTGCTCTCCAGTGGTGGGAGTAGGAGGCCCAGCCCCACTGCTGGAATTGAACCTCCGTCCCAGTGGGCCGCAGTCCCGCGCACAACCACTACGCCACTGGGGCTCAACCCGCATTTTTTTTTTTTTTGGTGTGCTTCTTTCATGTAGGCTTTTTTTGCTTCACAGTTTATCTTCAAGTCTTTAAGAACACAGTTGCTATATCTTTTGATACCTGGACACCATCAGCTTTCTTCACCATATTTGCTTATGCACTCATTTTGCCTTAGATGACAGTGTCAGGAAGGTGGGCATCACAGAATGCCAGGTGAGTAGAACAAAATATTCTGGCTTTAAGCAAATACTTGAGAAGAGGCCCAAAAACCATCTGCTACCTTAATACTTAACATATAAATATATGTACATAGATCTATGTCTCTATCTTTATATATAAATATATTTGCATATGTATGGGCCTGTATTTGTACCTCCATAAATGTCCTTTGCCTGCTAGCTCTTTCCTCTATTTCCTTTTACTTTCCTCTTGCCCCATGATAATGTTCAACCTTCTGCTTTCAGTCATTCCTTTTGGCTACAATGTTGCACTTGATCAAAAGCCACCAGATACTCTAGGCCTTCCTCACCTTTTATTTTAAATCAGGTGTTCCCTTTTCCCTGGGATTGTTGGTCTCTCCCTTTCCTTTCCTCCACCTCCCTCTGCTCCCATGTACCCCTGGAGCTATCGGACTCATTGCTTTCTCCTCGAGAGTGTTTATCCTACCTATCTTATATATTTAGATATGAAAAAAGAATGGATAAATAGTTCCAGGTATGTTTAGTAAACTTTTTGAAGGTTTTCAATCGAGTCTGATAAGGTTCCAAGTTCTGCCCCTGAAGTCTATTTTTAGGATTCCTCTTGAACTTAATTTCTTTGCTCCCCTTCCTGCTCTGTTGCACTCCCTTCATGTTTTAACTCTGTTGTGTGTGTGTGTGTGTGTGTGTGTGTGTGTGTGTGGTAGGACCAGGTGAATGAATTATGTAAGGCAATTTCTGATGGATCATCAAGGCCTCTAGCTGACCCTAACAGCTCTTAGATAATACATGACTATTTCACTCAATAATCACTCCCTAATTCTTCATAAATAATTGAAATTTTACTGATGGCATCACCATAAAATTTTGCATTTCTTAAATCTCTTGGAGGCAATTTTGTTTATGTGATTTGATTTGGTGTGTGGGGATAGGGTAGAGGGGCCTAGGAGGGCAGCTGGAACTAATGTGCGTAACTCCTTGGTTATGTTTTCTAAAAATATTCCTCCATTGCCTTCTTTCCCTCTTAGAACTAGTTACAATGGAGATAACTTCTAGATAATGGACTGCACATCTCAAAAACATCATTGAAAAATCTGTGTTTAAGGGCATGAACCTAAAGGAAATATACTGATCCCCTTGCACCTGTCTATGGGGCACATACACTTGAATATCCTGATATCAATTCTTAATGTGTTTATGCTGTTGTTAAAACTTGGTCTTAGCTGTAATATCTGTCACTTGCAAGCTAATTTGCATAGCTATGAAGTTTACATAATCGATGTTTCTACATCTCTGGAATCATATGATGATATGTTCCTGCCCATCCTATCTTAGTTTCTGATCTCTTGCTATTTCTAGGATATAAAAGCACATTTATCACACAGTGGCACTTTTAGGTGATTTTAATATTAAAAACAATTTGGGTTTTCTAGAGAAATTTTGCAGTAAGTACAGGTTTTCAAATACTCATTATCTTCCCTACATCTTGATTTTACAATTAATGATATGTTCCATTTAGGTGAAACATTTATTTTAAATGATGAATCAATGTATCAACATATTATTGTCAACTAAAATACAGGTAAGTATTCACCATTGTAAAGTTTTATGGGTTTTAAAAAAATTAATACTGTACTGTGTCTGTTATTAAAGCATTATAAAAATTAATTTATTTCCCTAAAATCCATTATTATTTCTGAGCTTATGGCATTGCTGCTGTTCAAGCATTTAAGCTTTTCAAACCTGACATTTGCTTCCTGGAAGCAAGTTAAAGCTGTCTGCTTCCCTACAGATCTACAGGCGTGGACCTTCTATTTCTGGTTGCTGTGTAAGAATCAGCTTGATGTGTGTGCTTTTGCTGTTATCTACATTAAAAGTAGATATGCAGTTCATTTTAGCTATTATTTATATATCTTTCAAAGTCTTGTATTGAATTAATTGGAAGCTTACAGAGATCATTTTTCTCCACAAAATTCTTACATAGTCTGTTACATGTGATTGATGGCAGTTCCCATAACATACCATCATTTATCTCACTTCTTCCCTGTGTTCCGTTTCTTTTCTATCTTACTCTTAAAACATCTTATTGTGAATTAGACCATGTATATAATCAATCGTCAGTGTTTTCCTCAATGTTTCATACAAGTGGCAACTACCTTTTATGTCAACTTTCACTTGTATAGGGGTGTTCAACCTGTCGATCAGGTCACAGTCTGATTTTGCTTCCTGAGGTATGTGAACATGTTATAAGAGAGATATTGACAACCCCCTTCCCTCTCCCTTTGCTCCTTCACTTTTCTGCTTATGGAGGCTGTGTCAGTCTTTAGAGGGAACTCATGGGCCACCTGAACTTGGGTGCTATAGATGTCCTGCCATTTTTCCACTAAACTTTCCACCTATCAATCTTTGCTCTTGCTGCAACCTGCTTCACCTTTATATGTCATTGACCTGCAGCTATGTGAGACTGAAGAAGGTAGGGGCTAGTATAGAACCCTTCGACTTAATGAGGAATGGCTGAGCTACCTTGCTGATATATTCTTCTTGATTTAAATCTTTTTCTTATACTTAGATGAGTGTTTCTGACTATATATCTCTAGAAAACCCAGCTTAACACAGTGCATATTTTATTTCAACTCATGGAAGCAAGGCCCTCATGGATCACCACTTATTCCACTTCCTCATTATGTTTCCAGCTCCCCTTCCTAACCTTCTGAACCTTTCCCTTGGGTAAACGCTGCCCTTTGAATTATAAATGGCTTCCAGAGTCCTGGTGTTGCCAAAGATGTTGAACAAAAAGTTCATATCTATCCAGAATCATTCTGAAGAAAGACATACCCACCTATTTCTTTAAAGATTAACCAAAACCCAAATATGAAACCTACTGCTATGCAAGTGATACTGACCCAGGAGTACCACAAAGATTACAGACGTGACAGAAACATGGCATCCTATCTTTCACTATGGAGTGGTTGGAGACTTGCAGAAATCTGTAAATATTGCAGTCTAGAAAACTATGACAGAGTAGAACTGTCTCAAAGGCATATTTGGCATTATGAGTAAAAAAAACAAATTGACAGAACACAATAATTTTGCCTTTTCTGAATATTATGTAGTTAGAATCACACATTTTCTAGCACTACTCCCTGCCTTCACATGTCCCCATCAGTTTTGTAATAGCAATTTGCTCTTGCCTTAATGTCAGGTCCCTTAATGCCAGGACACCAGCCTTTATTTGTCATTTGCTATGCATTAGCCTTCTCAGTCTGCACCTTGCTGGAAGTGGCAAAATAGGATGTTTTGTTTTTGAGCTCTCAAACACTCCAGAGGCTTATTAGTAGGAAGTTATGTGCATATTTTGATCTATATCACCCACATTATCTCCTATTGCATTAACTTTACTGCACCATCCTCACCCTGGGTCTACTGCCCACTCATCTAATAAACACGTATTAAGAAGCAAATTAGGTAATGATCTCAGCGAAGTCCAAGACCAGCTTCATTAGGGTTTGATTTATCAATTAGCTTCACAACTGGTTGTTCTAGACACGTTGTGCATTGCAATGTGAAAAAATTTAATTGCAACACATAATAAGAAAAGAACAGAAAAATGTTATGAAACTAGAGTATTCACAATATTGTTAAATTGAAGTATTCTGATTCCTTTACCATTCCTTGGTAACCTTGTGCAAGTTGCAGGATTGCTTAGCTTTCAATACTGTGATCTCAATGACACAAAATACTCTGACAATTTTTTGAAATATTTTATTTTCCAAAAATGGCATACTGGACAAACACTAATGCTAAATATATGAAAAGGTAGTGTAAAACAAAAGTATATTCTCCAAATAGAGTTTCAACTTAATTTTATAACTCGAACACCTGAAAAGCGCAGTTTTAGGAGAAACTTGATTTATCTTTCCTTTTAAAAAAGGTTCTAATTGAAAAGAAAATCTACATTGCATAAAGGGTTTATATCTTCTTCTGAACCAGATATTGTATCAGTCTGGGTAGACTAGAGGAACAAATTTCAAAGACACGCATATGGATATAAAGAAAAGATTTATATATAAGAGGAACAGGACATTGAGAAAACATCCCAGTCCAGCCCAGTTCAATGTCATAAGTCCGATATTAACCCTTATGCCTGAAATCAGTCTGTGAATTCTCCTTCTGACTTATGAAGTCACAGGTCAGTGGGTGCAAAGTCCTGGCGCTGACAGTGGTCTCCACATGGCTCCTTGCTTCCAGAGTGCAGGATCCATGAATAGCATCCAGTGGTGGCAGAAGCAACTCATAGCTGGCAAAGGTCTCCATGTGGCCACCCCAACTTCAGAGGTCTGGCTCCATCAGGGCAAAGCTGTGTGGTCTCTCTGCCGGCTCCTCCAGTTTCTTGGACGCTGCCATCCGGTCTCTTCCATGATTCATCATCTCTGAGAATAACTCCCAACAACTGGGGAAGATAGCTCATCTTCACTAGGGAAATATCGGGAGATTTCACAGAAGTCTCAGGAGAAAGCCATGCCAACATAGAGGCCTCAATGGCTAATCAATGGCTATCTCCAGATTAACAGGGTAGACTCCACCCCTACATTTCAATCATAAAATTAACATAAGCACATGACTGCCACAGATATCATGTTGGAAAGTAACAACATCAGGATGTTGACTTTTTATAAGGAAATTCGATAGGTACAGAGTTTTGCTTAAACTTGAAAGCAGTAAGTTATCATTACTAATTTCAACAATCGTCAACATACATATAAACCAACCAACCAACCAACCAGTTTCTATCAAATCAGTTATTGTTGATGGTGACACTGTCCTGTGTCACAATAAAATCAAGACCACAGGGTTATCAATGACAGATTTTCAAAAGTATATTACTATTCCTTTCTTCTGTGGTACAGTCTTGACTCTCACAATTCCCAGCAATCCCTGCTACAACACAATCCTATATTGCCCAATCCTGTGCCATCCTTACAATCCTGTTATGGAGCCTCCCAGTTATACTTCTGAGAAATTTTTGTTCATTCTTCTGCAAGTACATGATGCATTCAATATTATTTGACAACCCCATAATTCAAAGTAAGCATTTACTTTGCAGTTTCTCTATCCATTGTTCAGCTTTCATGTGCATATAAGATGATACAATTTTTTTTTTGTCATGCCTTAGGCCAGGCACACTTTCATCTGCAAGATGACATCTTAGTTTGTAAGACTTCAAAGAGATCTCTTGGAGCAGGTTAACTCAAGGCAATAAGTCATTTAGCTTTCTTGATGGTGGTTTCCATCAATAGTGTTTGAATGAATCCTGCCTTCAAACGTTATATTTATCATGATATTATTTATTGGTCTACTTGTGAGGAATTATGTCTTCTTTATATTTTCATGAAATCCATACCGAATGTTGTATTTTTATCTTGATAAAGGAGTGTCCCACATACTCATTAACAGAAAGCAAGGTTGTGTCACATACTTATATCAAATTATTAAGGGGTCTTCCTCCAATTCTCTTACCATACTTTCTTTCAAACAGTATAGATTCTTGGGTTATTTGTACATCATGCAGATAAACACAATTAAATAGTACAACTGTGACACATCTCTCCTGATTTTTAACCATATAATCTCAGATAGTCTGATCAAAAAACTGCCTCTTGGTCTGTGTACAGTGTCCCATGAGCATAATTATCATTGTGGAAATTAGAGTCTTTGCATGTTATCTGTTATCTATAATTCTATGGTTTATAAGATCAGCATTATTCCATGTCCTCTTCTGAGTTTGCTTGAATTTTTAATTATTTATTTTCTATACATTTTTGCAACCATTTTTAAATTCTCTTCAGGAACATTTTTATTATTTTAATATTTACATTAAATGCTAATGATTTCTGCCTTCTATTGGATCACTTATCTTTGAAATAAACACAGACATGAGTCTTCTAGTTATTTGATAAGATAGCTGCCCTACAAGTATCTTGGCAAAGATGAGTAAGCCCTTTGAGCTTGAATTAGTCATTGAAACATGTCAATTCGTATTGTGTCACTATGCAAAATCTTGATTTCACTAATACCTTCAATGCAGTTTGAATTCCTTCCTTCAGTAACATTGGTTCTTGATTTTGCATTGACTTCTGAAATTATTGAAATTTTACAAATTGTTTTTAATACAGTGACTCTGTATATTCCTTATGTCTTCTATCCATGTTTTCTGGACTGTTCTGTATTTTGGGTTTACAGTCTCTTAATGCTGTAAACAGAAACTTGTATAATTTCTGCAGATCTTCAAACTTGAGAAATGCTGAGATTTTTAAAAATCCAGATCTCTGAAAATTTTATTATAAGTCTTTGCTTCTCAAAGTGCTTTCATAAATCTCCCATCCATCTATTTTACTTCATTTGCTTTAACTATTCTGAGTTCAAGAACAGAAGGGTCTCCAAGTCTCATCTGACCTTCATTTAGTTTTGGTTTTGCTTTTATTCTCTCTTTTAAACAATATTTTAATTTCTTCATGTAGGATAGATTTAGTGTTATCTGGCAACTTATCTGGTCTTTGCCAATTAATTTTCCATGTGTACAACCTATTCTTGAGAAAAATCTCTAAGTTCGGAGATGATATAATCATGTTTGTACACTAACTGTCATATATTTACTACCAGGTTCTTCAATTTCAACTAGAAATTGCATATGAAGAATTGACAGTCTCATTTTCAGTTGGAACTTTCTTTTGTGGTGACCAATGATATCAAGCTCCACCAACATCTCTTTTCACTACAAATATCGTAGTATTGGAATGCTATATTTGCTACTCAGTGATAGCCACCTACATAGTTGTTTTTTATGCCTTTGAAATATAGGATTTAGCAATGAATACATCTTGCAAAGCTTTGCCAAGTTATCTCTGAAGTTAACCAAAATCTTCTTTCTGACTTACCAATTTTTTATTTTCAATTTTCCTAATGCTTTTCCCCATAATTATCAATGCAACATAATTGTGTGTTTTATCATATTTATGATGTTGGTAGAATTCCTCCTCTTCAGTATGTGTTCTTCATGAATAAGTTTGATAAATAGATTAACTTTCTTTTTTGGTAGTCTTATATATATTATCCTATTACTGGCAGATTTGTACTCTTGGGTATTGAAATCTTCCTTGTGATATTAAAGATGACACCATCCTTTTTCAAATTTTTGTTTTCAGCACAAAAAATGTGCTATTTGCTAATTCAGAATGGCAAATACCAGTCCGTTTAAGCTCATCATGAATAGAACGTTGATCATTATGCATACAGTTTTATTTTTGATGACTTTCTATTTACCCTGATTCATACATAGTGCATTTCACATTCCAATTAAAAATGTAGGTTGATAACTGTTACTTGTGATTTTGTGTTATACCACAACAGTATATGAAGGTCTTACCAAGTCATTATGAATGCTTATATTGATGAGGCAGTTGTTGCCCAGTCATATTTTGTGTGCTTTCTCTCATGAGATACTCCTCTAAAGACACTATTAGTTTCATGAGGTTAACACCCACCAATTTATTGAGAAGTAACTTACCAGTTGTCTTCTGATTCCATCTTAGTCTAGAAGTCCCATGGAAATCTATCCAACATGGGTGAAAGATGAATATCACAATAATAATGAGATACTATCTCTCATTGCTACAAGGAAAATGCTGCAGAAACTGCTGCAATTATGGACTCAGATCACAAGCACAGTATTGTGGGGAAAAACACAAGTGTACGTGGTGTTTTCTTGTTTCAACAAAGGTGAAATGCCAATTGATACCAAAGATCCTTGTTCTAGACATCTGTCAGCTTCTCAAACAGACAAAAATGTTGACACTTTTCATGTACTTGTGCTTAAAAATCCACAATGGATCATTGAAGAGATGGTGAAGTTATCTGGACTCTCTTGGACGGAACTCAGTTCAGAAAATTTTAATGGAATATTTGGGAATGAGAAACATTGCTGCAAAATATGTGCTTTGTGTTCAGATTGTTCAAAAAATAACCTACCATTGAGTAGAAATATACTATGCTTTAAAAGAACACCTGGACTTGGACTTTTTTTTTTAAGGTCATCAGTGGTGATGAGACATGGTACTATTATTATGACCACAAAAACAAGTACCATTCAAGCCAGTGGAAGACACCATCATCACTTCATCCCCCCTTCCCCCCCCCCCAAAAAAAAAAAAGCTTCTTAAGTGATTGTTACATAATAGTTTGTCAATTTGCGGATTAAGGGTTCAGGAGTGGAAGGCATGATTGGTGGCAGACAAGAACTGGTTTTGTCACTACAGCAATGCAACTACTCAGGCAGTCATAGTCATATGCCAGCTTTGACTATGCCTCATTTGCCCCACAGAACTTACTCACCTGCCTTCGCTCCTGCAACTTCTTTTTATTTCCCAAAATGAAGAGTAGTCAAAATAGGATAGTGATTTGAAGGTAGAAAAGGAATGGAAAAAGGAGGGATGTGATTCAAGCCATCCAAACAAATGAGTTTTTAATATGTTTCCATGAATGAAATCATAGTTTTGACAAATGTCTAAGTGTAATGGAGAGTATTTTGAAGGTGATAAGGTTATTTTGTAAAATAATTTAAATACATAGCTTTGATAAAAAGCCAATTCCATCTTTTTTAGGTACCATCTTTTTGAGGTACCCACTCAAAGCATGAATAGATAATATACACCCATGTTTATCACAATACTATCACAATAGCAAAAAGATAGATAAAATAAATATGCCAATTGGTGGACAAATGGATAAAAAAGTCCTTGATGATTGTACAGAATATAGTCTTTTGAGCTGCAATAAAATATTGATGAAGTTATCAAACACAACATGGCATGAACAATTTAGAGAGCATTATGCTCAGTGACATCAGACAATCACAAAAGGTCATATATTGAATAAGACTATAATTTTTTTTGAGGGGGCATCACTGCCTCTGGTGGTCATGGGCATTACCCAGTGCTGCTTCTGAGAGCCGCTGCTGGATTTGAACTGCCAAGCCCGCGGGCCACAGTCCCGCACTTAACCACTTATGCCACCAGGGCTCAACCTGAATAAGACTATAATTTTAAAAGAAAAAAGACCAAAGCTTCCATATAAAAATAAATATAACTTGAAACTACTATGGATGGGAGTAAGTGGAAGCAATAGACTAAAAGTTAAAGAGAGGTTCACTTGCATGAAGGGGAGATAATACTTTACTAGCGAGAGAAGACAAACAGGTGGAAAGATGTTGGGATTCAATAGCAACCTATGTTATTCAATATAAAAATAATTATTTGAAATGTGAATATCCATCTAATTCACAACAATATGTTGGCTTTTATTTCTTTTTGGTTTGTGTGTGTGTGTATGTGTGTGTGTTTGGGAGGGGGGTGGAATTGGCTTTTGATAAGATTTACTGAGAAATCTATAGTCATGGCAGAGAGTTAATGGGATCTTCAAGGGATAATCTTGATAGAGTTTATTAAAAGATAAAACTTAATCATTTGGGGCATTTTGTGAATACATTCTGAGTCAATTGAAGCAAAATACATGTGTGAGAAAAAGGCCAGGAAAGTTGTACCAATTTTTTTTTTCATGATGACAATGCACTTGCCCTTATCCATCATCTACCTTACAACATTATTCCTGCCCCTTTGGCCTCTTCTCAAGATTTAAAGAATATTTAAAAAGAAAATGAGTTTCTATAGGTGTCTCAAACTGCCTTTTTAATAAGGTTTTAATAAAAGAGCAGAGAATTCTTTGGAAAGGATTAGTGTGATGGATATATAGTCTTCAGAAGTTGATAGCTCTAGATCAAATATTGCATTGTCTTAATTAGTGTTCTCTATTTTACCTCTCTAGATACTAATATGCATTGCAATAGCTACCAGGTTCATAGTAAAAAATCACAGTTAAAGGATTTATTAAGGAAATTAATAGATTGGAATGCAACTGAGAAATGTTCAAGATGTACATGTTTATCAGGACCTTCCAATAATTGCCGAAAGGGGCGGAGTGATCCACTGTAGTTTCAACCAGAATATATTCCACTCCCGCTCTGTCGGTCAGACAGCCCCTTTTCTCTAATTCAGTATGCAGACGCCCTCCAGTCTCCAAGTCGCTCTCCCGCAGAGAAGCTAGCACTCAGTCCCACTTGCTCCATTTTTGAGGGTGTCCTTCACTCTGCTTCCTGCTCGGGCTTCTGCTTTGGCTGCTGCTTCCCAGGTGGGATTGGTGTCTTCTGGATCAAGGAGGCTCCCTGTGCCATGAACGGGACTCCACGAACTTCCTCTGCTCCTGGCTCTTGCTGGTAATGAGAACCCTCTTCTTGCTTCTCAGAGGACTCATTTTATACACTGAAAATGGCACTCTAGGGAATCCTGCTCCCTGTTAGTCATAAGTGAATTCTATCACTATATTCACACACATACATTCTCACCAGACACAGGCAGGGAAAGTTCATTTGGAGGAAATTTGAGACTTTGCCTAAAAATCCTTACACTAATTCACTGTCCCTTGCAAGATCTGTATATCTAGAATATCTATCTAGAAACAACATCTTCATATTTTGATATTTTTCTTTACCAAAGGTTTCCATGATTGTATAGCAATATTGGGAGGGGAGTTGCCCTCATGTGTGTGCATGTGTACATGTGTGTAGGGGGGTGTTCAAAAAGTTGAGGAAAACTAAAAATTAAAGAAAATAGATTTTTCTATCATTTTCTGAAGTTTTCTTCTGGTGTGTGTGTGTGTGTGTTATAAAATAAATTATTTCATGGTAGTTCCACAATGGTTAAGTATATGTTGACTAAATAAAGATCTATGATTCAAACCTCAAAGTTACTGCTTGGGGTTGGGGAACTTATGATTACATCAAAATTTTTTGAACAGAATACACTACTGAGCAAAGTTAGGCTGTCAGATAGGACTTTGATTAATCTGAACACACACGCAAGCACACAAAAGCAATAAATATGAAAACATAACAAAAAACAACCAAACAAACTGCAGGCGGCTCAGAGAGAGAATTCAAGAAAATTTTGTGGCACATCCTTCTTTATAAAGGTCACAGTATAAATGTTTGCACAGTGAATAGAAAATAAAAGCTATGGTGACTTTCATAGATCCAGGGATAATGTGCATTGTCACATCCTGCTTCCTGTCCAAGGATGTCTTCTGAATATTTTTTTTATTTAATAAAAGATCGACAGTTTCCCCCTTATCTTCCTAGCTTTATAAGGACTGCACAGGTGGGGGTCTCAACTCCAGACTAGGAAAAAATAGATTTCACATAAAGAAGCTCTAATATGATACAGCCAAGGAATTTGTCTGAAATGGAAGTATTTATTTCCCTGTGGTTTCTTTTCTCATTCTCTCTCTTGAAACTATCACTAACATATCAAATATGAGATTCAGGTAAGCAATGACACTGTTTTTGGCCTTCAACGACACCTTTGTAGAAGAGTTATTGATATGAGGCCATATAAAGAGTGTTTTATTATATATGAAACACTGCATTAGAAACTATAGGTCAACTAGACCAACGTTATAGGGACATCACCAAAACAGAGTGGTGGTGCAGATGTAAAGTGCTTAACTGTTAATTTTTTTTATGTTCTACTTCATAAAAAATTCTGCTTTGAGAAATGAAGATGTGGAAGTCTGCTTCTTAAAGGATTTTGAGGTTGGCAAGTCTACAGAAAAATTTTACGATGACATATAGGATCCCCATGAGTCAGAATCAACCAAAAGAAAATAAAAGCAGAAAATATTTCAGTCCTGAGTATTCATGCTCATATCATACAATAATTAAATCAGATTTTCAGAGTTCAGACTCAGGCATAGGTAGTTGAATGTATATATAATATTGATGAGTTTATATGAACAACCAGGGTCAAGGAACAGAAATATAGATGAATAAATCCCCAGGAGAGCAAAAAAAAGGAAGAAAAATTAGATTAGGCACATAGGAGAGTGTCTGAATTAATTTGTATTCAACCTAAACCTTGCGTAAGATCTTGGTTGAGTCTGTCCCTTTATTTGCCATTAAGAAAAAGATATACTCTATATCTCATTTAGGAGTATATATTGTATATTATAGAGGTAGGCACACTGGCATAAGATCAGCCATCTAAGTGAGATGTCAACTAAGTCCACATGCAAAACGCAAATAACATCAATCACTGAAAGATTTTAAATCATATAATCTGAAGCCAAAGGAAGGACTAGTATCAGAGACTTAATTGTGAGAATTTGGTTTGCAGAAGGCTATGTATGGCAGTGGGAGCTCAAGATACACCTGTGGGATCTACCTAGGAAAGAAACCTCTTGTGATTTCCCCCTATCCTTAATAGAGGAATGGGGGAGGGAGAACAGTTACTAAATACAGTGCATTGAAGTGATGACTATAGAAAATCAGAAGGACTAACCTGACTTGAACAATTAAAACCTTGTCAGTTGGTCCCCCCCCCCGACTCTTAGGTGCATCAGTTATGATCTGATTTTCAACATTTCCTATATATTTTTTATTTATTTATATTGGAGTTTATCTCAGATGTCATTGGGCATCACCCTCTTGAATTATTGTTGCATGTTTTTCAGTATATGAAACCGAGAATTTATGGACATATATGGATGTCAAAAAGAATGAGGGCTTTTGGGGGTACAGTGGTGGTGGGAGGTAAGGGAGCTGTTGTCAAGGAGTTCAGACAGGAAAATAATGCTTAGAAACTACATTAATAGTGTAATGCTTTCTTGATGTGATTGAAGTATAGAATGACATGATATCTGTATTAACTCTCAATAAAATGGATATGAAAAACAAAGCAACCCAATTTAATTGTTTAGTATATCAAGGGTGAAGAGCAAGTCCTCTAGATATTATTTTACAACCAGCTTATTTTCAATTTTATAGTTTTTCTTAGAATCCTCTCTCAAAGTAAAAGAAATGAACCCCATTTATCTTGATAACTAATAGGGTTGAACAGTTTGGGGGAACTGGGAAGTCAAAGAAAACACACCAAATTCAATGTTTATGGATTCATACTCCTCTGACTCTAATTACTTGTTATTATTTTAAAATAGATAAATGATATTAGGGGAAATTTTGAACGATTGCTTTGCTCAACAGAAAAAACAAACAAGCCACCAAGAAAAAAATAATTCAATGAAATATCTACCAACGAAGTTAATTTTCAAATATTAATAAGTTCTACTTCATTTTAAAAACCTCTCAACAAAACTCAATCACAGCAAGAACCAAATTTCTTTCCCCAGTAATTCTCCCCCAATTTGTAAAGTAGGAATTTTCTAGTTTCTCCTTTTCCTGGGCTTAAGCAAACCATCATTTCATTGATTGAAAATGCTCACAAGACTTTTTAGTTCTGTTAATAGATACAATCTGGGAAATCTTCAAAGGCAGTTTTACCCTTTCCCATTCTAAGTGAGAATTGACTTGATAGAGATGAATTTGGTTTTGGTTGATCTAAAACTTGAGTTGAATTGCACTTTAAATTTTATAGTCTGGTTTTCTGCCATTTGAAATGTCTGTTTTCAGAAAACTCTAAAGCTATTTTACATAAATTAGGGTCAAACATGATTTTGCTTTGCTCCCTGCCCTCAGCCCCTCTCATAGGGAGAACTCTCATGGCCTTTTCTATAAGGACATTAGTTCATGGTACTTCTCTATTGCCAAACTATTGAAAACCTGTTATGGCCATATCTTAATAAGGGAGAGCTTCCTTTCTGCTGAGGTAAACAGGATCCTGCTGCATACACAGTGAGGCCATGAATTCTGAAAGCTTGTTGAACAAGTGCTGGGGCACTCACTCCGAGCCCACCTCTAGGTGATGCAGACAATGCCCTTCTCCTCTAGGGAGCTATTTGCCCTGAATGAGGCAGATTCCCTTATGGGTGTTTGTGGCCTTCTGCTGCTCCCTAAGCTACACAATCAGGAGTCAGTTTTACTTAAACTCAACTGATCTAAGACGCAACCTTGGGAGGATTATCAATGCCCCTTGAGGGAGTTTAAGTAAATGGCTAGTCAATTACCTGGTCTTCAGGAATGAAATGATTCGATTCAGCCAGAGAGAAAAGTAATGGGAAATCAAAGGGAGCGAATCCATCTTCCTCTCTGTTTCCTTCTGCTGTTAGCATGTCTTCATACACTGATTCATCATAAATTATTAATGTCAGTGGGACTGAGATAGATCCTGCCGCCTTTTATTGAAATATGTCTCCAAGGCATCCTGGCAGTCGGCTTGACTGTAAGCCACTGGAGCTGGTATATGGAGGCATTTGCATAATCACATTGGCACCTTGTTGCCTGGCTAAGTTGCTAAAGTGTTGACAGAGTAGCTCATGATGTATCTGCCTTTGGCATAATCTTGATGGCCCAATCAGTATCTTTGGCTGAGAACAGTTTCAATAAATCATTTCTTAAATTGTAATTCTTCCTCTGATTAATGTGCATGTCTCTTGATACGCAGTTTGGGGAGAAAATAATCTATGTTTAATGGAGAAATACTTCATAGTGCAGGGGTCAGAGTATTGGCCTGCTCCCAGAAAATGTGGTAGTTCAAACCACCAACCCAGTACCATAAAGATTCCATGTAGCTTTGGGGAGCTGAGGGCCAGCTATCAGTTGTACTATAGAGCTGTGAAGAGTGAAATCAACTTGACAGCAATTGCTAAGTGATCTGTTCTCCACATTATGTAAATAAAATGATGGAATTAAGAGTAGGGTTAATTTTCCAGTGTCACATAGTTATTGCCAAAACAAAGAACAAAGATTTGGCAACTTCGATTCATAATTTTGTAAAGCCAATTTTCTTTGATCAACACCCATAAAGTTAGCAGTTGAAGAAAAGACAGTGTAGGCTAGAACATTATTTATTGAAGCATTTCCCTCCCTCCTGGTACATAAATAGACTCTCTTCCTATCTCACAGCTTTAGAATCTATGGAGCCTGAAGAGCTGAGTTCTTCTTTTCTACTCTGAGGAGAAAAGCCTTCTTTGTCTCTTCTAGCTTCTCTTAGTTCTAGAAACTTCTTGTGTTCCCTGGTTTTAACTACATCACCACAGGCCTCTTCCCTATATATGACTCTGTCTCCAGTTGGTTCTCTTTTCTTTAAAACCACCCAGATGGCATCAGTATCTATCTCATTCCTACATGAACATTTTAACTGACAAAATGAGAAAATAAGGTTAATCTTGAAAAAAAAACAAACAAAAAGACTATTCTTTAGCAAGGACAGAGGTACCAATACAAGGATCAGGAAATCAACCTGCTGTTACAGGGTGTGCTCAATTTAATTAATGATACATCCTGAAAGACATCTTGTTAAGTAGATGTTCCCAAACTAGTCAATCTAAAGAAATTCCACAAAATTTATCCATTCTCCAGAATAATGTTTATATTTACCCCCCTTCCTAACCTCCATCTTCACATATTGTAATCAATGTAACTATTTAAATGTCTGTCTGCTTGTACCAAGTACAGTAGGCTATCCCATAAAGCAGAATCTCATCTGATTAAGCTAAGAATTCCAGTTTGGGATCATAACTGAGTTACCAAGTCGCAGTAGATTCAGGAGTATTTAATTCATGCTGGATAAAAGAGACTTTTGTAATTTCCGGTATATGTGTTCATTTATCAAAGCATAGAAGTAAGATAGACCATAATTATTAACAACAACACCAAAATTCTAGATCTTTTAAATAAGATTTAGAGTAGCTGAACCATAGTACTCACTTCTATGTAGACTGTATTTTCAAATGTAAAGTGAGAATAATAATACCAAATGTGCCTAATTCTTAAGATTTTGATAATACCAAAGGATTTTAGATCATATAAAAGATTTTTTTTCTAGAGAGGAGCATCTCAGAAAACTGATGGCATAGTATTGCCAGTTGGCTACACACAAGAACAACTGTGAGCTGTTATCCAATCCACTAGTATTTAAATCCACTAGTATTTAAAGAAATACTAGTATTTCTTTTGGTTCTGAGTGGAAGGCCCTATTTTAGGCAAATGAAGCAAATAAAATAAACCAATAAATACAAAATTGTCTGCTTTTCTTGAGTTTATATTGCACTAAAAGAATATTTTGATAGGCAATAAATAGAATATGTAACATGCTACTTGTGAAGATCATTGTTTAGCAAAAATATAAATTCAGTAAAGGAAGAGAGTGGTAAAAATCAGGCTTAAAATATTAGATAAAGCTGTAAGGACAAACGTCACTGGAAGATGCATGCTTTGCAGCTAGGGAGAGCTGTAGACATAAGGTTGGAGATTTCTGGTGGAAGGGGTGTTAGAAAAACCAACTGTGAAGGCTCAAAGACATGAATTTGTCTCACATGTCCACAGAATAACAGGAAAATTCATTTTTAGAACCAAGAGAATGCACTTGATGGGGTAGACATCTCAAAATAAGGGAGATGTCAAATCTCAAGTGGACACTTAGTCCTTTGCAACTGGCTTTAACTTATATTAAAAATGAGTTATAAAAGAGAGGACTAAAATTAACTAACATATTTTAAACAAAATATTTCTAAATGTAACATTGAAACAAAAACTAAAATTAACAAGACTAGAACCCAGAGACCCATGAAGATGCTATTATACTAATCCAAATGAGTATTAATTTTGGCTCTCAGCAGTAAAGGATTAGTGGGGATGATAAAACAAGTAATCAGATTCTGGATATATTTTCAAAGATAAGACCTAAATGTATGATTGCTTACAAATAAATGTGGAGTGAAAGACAAAGTAATTAAGGATTCATCCATTGACCTTAGGCTGTTAGAAAAATATAGAAATCTGAAGAGAAGCATGTTTGCTGGAAATGCGATCACCATTAAGTTTAAAAAATAAATTTTACATAGCAAAATGCATAATTCATATTTACTGAATCATATGAATGTGTTTGATGATTTACTAATTTATTATAACCTTGGAATTTTGTGTTCTACTATAGGATATATAATAATATATGCAAGGGAGATTAAAAATTTTCATGGAAAAGTGGAATGAAAAGATAATAGAATCTTTCCATGAACATTTTAAAGCATCTCATGTAGATGTACATAAGTTGTATGTTCTACTATGTTGTTTCTGCTAATAATTGCTCCATTTCCCCCTATATTTTCTCTTCTTATGGATTTCCCCCTCAGAGACTTAGCTATTAACTTAGTATTAACTCATCTTTAACAGTCCTCGGATGATCTAATTCAAGAAATTTTAAAGTAAGTCTATCATTACAGCATCTTTTATAAAAATTGAATTTTTTAAATTTAAAAGTAAAATTAGTTTCTAAAAATTTCAATGCCAGAGATATAAGAACAGATACCTTTTAGCTCTGCTGGAATTCTATTTTGATGTTTTTCACTTGGGAAAATTTATGATTGAAATATTGAACTTAGAATAAAACATAGAGTAGCCAACAAAAATTAATGCAGTTCAGATAAAATTCAGTTATATCAAGCAGTTTAAGGCAGAGTCAACTGACTAAGGAAATTAAAATGATGAAATTGGGTACTTCAAAAAGCACAGACTGGATAATTTAAACTGCTGAAAAGAAATTGTCAGGAGAAGCAACAATTTGCACACACTTAGAATTTCTAAGAAACATCATAAGAATGCATTGACTGATCTGTATAAGTAGACAGATTATATTGTCTACATGGAAATGAAATTGAGTCTAAATATGTTTAAATCAAACAGGATCAATTTCAAAATAAATACCTTATGATTCTAAATAAGGCATTTTGCACAGTATTATATATCCTATAATGAAACAGTAGTAGAACCTTTCAGTTTTGGAGTTTCTGCACAGTTATTAATTAAAATTGTCCTTCACCATTACCCTCCTAATTCACTTCAGTCTTGACTCATTATTGAAAGCTGTCTATTTTGTTGGACACCCTGAAGCATGGTTCTCACAACTCAACATGCCTTACAATCACAGAGAGGACATACAAAGGAACCTTGAGGCATACTGGGATGGGGGGGGGGGGGGGGTTTGCTGAAAACAAAGTCCGCAGCTAGAAACCACCAACCTCTCCCAGGGCAGAAAGTGACGCTTTCTCCTCCCACATAGTCATCATCTTGGACTCCCTCAGGGCGCATTCTACCATCCTCGAGGGTAGCTATGAGTGAGACCCAAGTCAAGTGTCGTGAGTTTCTTTTTCTTTCTTGCTCTCTTTCTTTCTTGAGAAACGGAAGGAAAGGGCTCATAAAAATGATCATAAAATTTATGTACTTTTAAAACTATAGATTGATATTATTTGACAATACTTGGTAAAATAAAATGTGTACAAGCTACAAGTTCAACAGTGCCACTCAATTTTCCACAATAAAATGGGAACAATCATTGTAGTTTTAAAAATTGACACATATATAGGTTACCATGTGTCAAAACAGTATTTTTTATTAAATCTAAAACCTCTGAACTATATACCATTCACAAATTATGGTTTGTTTAAACAATGAGATATTATTTAGGGACAAGAATTCAATGAAATATCATTTTAGAGGCATTTTCAAATTATACTTAAGCTAAAATTAAGCATGCTACAATACCTTATGTATATCATTATATGTTCTTAAAGAGACACAAAATACAGTATAATTGGCTTAAAGAATATACTGGATAAAGCTATTTTAAAGTGGAGCAGTTATTTTCTAAATCTAGGGACAAATTCATGACATATGATTCCACCAGCTATGATATTGAGTTGCAGTAGTGAAAGCTGCAACCCTTGATCCAGCAAGTGCTTCTCGTGCTCCTCACTTTCAGTGAGCAAGGTCGTGTAAATGCACAACATAGGTTAATGACCTTTCTTAAAATCCTGATGATCCATTTATCTTTCTATAACCCATATTCTCTTATTATTTGTTCAGCATACAGATTGAATAATTAGGAGGAGAGACTAGAGTTCTGATATAGGATTTTCCTACATGATTTTAAATTACACCA
This sequence comes from Nesogale talazaci, assembly GCA_004026705.1. Classification (NCBI taxonomy): domain Eukaryota; kingdom Metazoa; phylum Chordata; class Mammalia; order Afrosoricida; family Tenrecidae; genus Nesogale; species Nesogale talazaci. The sequence goes on along the minus strand of PVJH01001004.1, from coordinate 132,771 downwards.
TATTCCCCTGAAACAGTCAACAACAATAATGAAATGTGTAAAGACCCAGAATCAGAAAACCAAAAAGGAAAAATATGCTCAGCATATCTTAAATTGAATGAACTCAAGAAAAGTTCAAACCTCCATTTGAAATATTGGAAGATTCTATTGGCCAGATACTGACTGCTGCAAAAAGCAGTATAAAAAGATGAAGGAAGCACATGGAGTCACTGTACCAAATGGTACTACTCAACATTCCACCATTTCAGGAGGAAAAATGAGTAAAATGAGTAAAAATCAGTGATGCCGAAGGAAGAAGTTCAAGTTATCCATGAACAATGCTCCAGGAATTGATGATATAATGAATGAAATGTTTCACCAAGCTAATGACTCTAAAAGCACTAATTTGACTTTCCCAGGAAATTAAAAAAAAAACAGCTATTGGTCAACTAACTGGAAAAGATCCATATTTTCCTCATTCCAAAGAATGGTGACCCAACAGCAGTATAGAACAGTATCGTTGATAACACATGCAGGTTAACTGTTGCTGAAGGTCATGCAACAAAGATTGCAGCAGGTCATAGACAGGGATCTTTCATTGGTTCAGATCAGAATCCAAAGAGGACAAGAAGCAAGGATATCAATGCTGCTGTCAGACAGGTCTGGACTAAAAGCAAGTGATAACAGAAAGAAGTTTATTTGTGCTTTATTGACTATGCAAAGGCATTCAACTGTATAGCCATAACAAATGTGCATGGCCTTGGTAAGAATGGGAATTCCAGGACACTAAATCGTGCTCATGTGGAACCTGTACATGAATCAGAGGCTTTTATGCTAATAGAAAAGAGAACATTGCCTGTTTTAAAACCCGAAAAGGTGGGTGTCAGGGTTCTTTCCCTTCACCATAATTACTCAATCTCCCTGCTGAGAAAAGAATCAGAGATGCTTGATTATACAAAGAAGAATGATACGTACAGATTGCAGCAAGGCTTATTAGCCACTTAAATTATGCAAGTGACACCACCTTAATTCCTGAGAGTGAGAATTAGAAGCACTTGCAGATGAAGACAAGGATTACAGTATTTGTGGCAGTCATGTGCTTATGTTAATTTTATGATTGAAATATAGGGTTGGAGTCTAGTCTGTTAATCTGGAGATAGCCATTGAGTGGCCGATGAGGCCTCTATGTGGGCACGGCTTTCACCTGAGACTCCTGGGAAATCTCGCGGTATTTCCCTCATGAAGATGAGAAGCTATCATCCCCAGTTGTTGGGAGTTAGTTTCAGAGACAATTAATCATGGAAAAGACAAGATGCAGCCTCCAAGAAGTTGGAGGAGCCAGTGGAGAGACCATTCGGCTTTGCCCTGATGAAGTGAGACCTCTGAAACTGGAGTGACATGCTGTTGATGGACCTGAGCCCTGCAAGCGAGGAGCCATGGGGAGACCCCTGCCAGTGCCAGAATTCTGCACCCACTGACCTGTGACTTCCTGAGTCGGAAGCAGGCTTTATAGACTGACTTCGGGCATATGGGTTAATATTGGATTTATGACTTTGCACTGGACTGGATTGGGATGCTCTCTTAGTGTCACATTTCTTTTGTATATAAACCCTTTCTTTATACCTGTATGTGTGTCTCTGAAATTTGTTCCTCTGGTCTACCCAGACTAACACAGTATTCAACATAGATTACAACTTAATGTAAGGAATATCCCAATTCCCACAGCTTCCCCAGTGGTTACCATCATAAAAAGGAGAAAGCTTTCAAGTTGTCAAGAATTTTGTCTTACTTGATTTCACAATCTGTCATCAAAGCAAATGTCAAGAGATCAAAGTATTGCATTAGGTATATCTGCTGCACATGACCTCTTAAACATTGAAAAGAAGGATGCTACCTTGAGGACTAAGGTAAACCTAACTCTGGCAGTTACATAATCTGTCAATTTGCAAAAGGGTGGAGTCTAGACTGTCAATTAGGTCACAGCCAATAAAGCCTCTGTGTGGGAATACTTTTACTTGAGGACTCTGGGAACTCCTGCCTTCCTCTCTGGAGTTGGGACATACACTCTCCCTGGAAGACATTTCTATTGACAAACCACATGTAGCTACACTGATGAAGCCACAACCCTGGAGCTGGAGGTGGCATGCGGAGATCCATGTCAGTGCTGAGATGTTTCCACCACCACTGGATCCACACTATTTTTCATCCACTGGCCTGTGATCTTGCTACATTCAAAGTCATTGCATGATCTGTGTAAGTATATCAAGGATTTTATAGACTAGTACCAGGTATATGGGCTAGTATCAGACTTGATACTTGTGGACTTGATCTGGACTGGGCTGAGATGATTTCTTTTTTGTTGTTGTTGTTGTTGTTGTTCTTCCACAAGCAGTAACAGACTTGTTTCATTGTGATGATTTATTAATATAATTACTCTTTATAAAAGTTTTTTTTTCTTATACACATGAGTGTCTATGAATTGTGTTTCTCTAGTCTACACAGACTAACACACTCAAGCCATTGTAATTTCAATGCATAGGAAAGTTGGATATTGAATGAGAAAGACTTGATGCACTTGAACTATGGTGCTAGAGAAGAATATTGTAAGTATTAACTACAGTCAGAAAGAATAACAAATGATTTTTAAAACAAGTACAGGTGGAATATCCTTAATGACAAGGTTGGTGAGGCTTTGTCTTATATTTTTGGAGCATGTTTTCAGGAGAGAACGTTATGGGAATGATGTTATGCTTGTTAAAATAGAGAGTGAGGAGAAAAGAGGAAAGAGAAATATCCTGGGCATGATAGATGGACAACGTGGATACATCAAGGAGCTCACATTTTAGAACAATTGTGATCACAGCATAGGACCTGGCAGGGTTTTATTCTGTTTTCAAAGATTCACTCTGAGTTTACTGTCAACAACAATAGGTCATGCAAATACCCTTCTAAATCAAAGTGAATTGATAGAGCATTATGGAAACTTTTATTAAACAAAAAACATCAAAATAATAGTGTATTGATTATTTATATATCCTCCATCTTGATCTAATTGCTTCTAAAGGTGGTGTTCTCATTTACCCAACTCATTCCTGAAGAATTTTATACTCTTCAAAATACACCACACCATGATGGCTGTCTTAGTTGGGTAGACTAGAGAAATAAATCCATAGACACATACATGGGTATAAGAAAAATGTTTATATACAAGAAGAATGGGACATTGGGAGAAAGCATCCCAATCCAGTCCAGTTCAAGGTCATAAGTCCAATATTAGCCCATATGTCTGATAACAATCCATAGAGTCTCTTTCCAACTCACAAGGCATGTGCAATGACACCAGAATAATCACAGACCAGTGGGTGTGGAGTCCTGAGTATCCAGTGGCATCCTGGCATTAGCAGGGTTCTTCTCACCATTCCTTCTCATTTCCAGGGCTCAGGCTAAATCAGCAGTATCCATTGGTGGTAGAAGCATCTCCTTGTGGCCTCCCAAGCACCTCAGCATTTGCAAGAGTCTCCATGTGGCTTCTCCTCTGGCTCCTCCAGTCTCCAGCAGTCAGGATCTATCAGAATACTGTCATCTCATCTTGTCAGTAGTTCATTTCCAAGGAACTGAGTCTATAGTCTCTCACCTCCACAGGAGAAATACCATGAGATTTCCCAGAATTATCTAAGAATGCCATGCCCACATAGAGGTCTCATTGGCTATCTCCAGCTTGACAGGCAGACTCCACCCCTACACTCACAATCCTGAAATTGACATCAAAGAACATGACCACCACAATAGCAGTTTGAGAATAATAACAGGATTCAATTAATTTTATTTTTAAATATTCCTTGAGTTAGGGGTCCCCCAAAAGTCTGAATGGGCCAGGTCAGAGTTGAAGGGGAATGAAGGAAGCTTTCCTAATAAGATACTCATAGGATAGCCTTTGCTACCTTGGAGCAATGAACAGACGAATCATTATGATGGAAACAACTCTCTTGGATTCTTTTTGCAGTGCAATTTTTTTACCTTAAAACTTGTTTAATAATAAGTTCCTGTAGTGCTTATGTGATTTTAGGGAAACTATATCAAGAATGCACCTTTGAAATTCTAAAAGATGTCACCATAATCTTCTGAATCAATATTTTATCCTTGAATTTAATTAGTCTAGCTTATTCCTTAGGAAGTCACTGTTTGCTTGGTCTTTACTTCGCCATAATGAGATTAGGACAAATATATTATTGAGCAAATGTGTTGATAGCTGATCACTGATCCCAGAAACTTATTTACATAGATTTTTTAAATAATAAGTCCATATATTTATGTATATATATATATATTCTATGCAGTTGCAATACTCTTCTACTTTGCCTAGAAAAAGAAAGAAAACAAATATTTTGCTTGTGGAAACTGCTCAGAGATTGTCTTAACTATGATATTAACTTTCACATTATCTGTAATAAAGTTTATCAATATCAGATATATCATATAGATCTCATACAATGAAATAAGAATAGCATATCGCTTCTATGGTATACTTCCCCCTAACTGAAGACCTCCATATAATTAGAAAACATATGACAAGCATTGAGGAACAAGTTATAACATTCACAATCAATTCTCTGCAATGTGTCCATCTCACAATTGACAAGAATGTCAGAGTGTCTGTCATAGGTTGGAGGAAACTTGATAATGTGGCATTTTATTTGGATACTGACACAGGTTAAAATACAATGTAGAAGAAATAGTAAAATTAGAATACACTATAGAATTGATATATTAATGTAACAATGCAATTTTTCTATTTTGATAAATATCCAATAACTGTTTAAAACAATAACATTCGTGAAATAGGCAAAGGGTAATGAGAGCTCTCCCTTTTTGAACTGTCTACAAATATAAAATGGTCTATACATAAAAAGTGTGAGAGAAAGAGAAACAATTTTGAAAACATTCCTTTTTTTATTCAAATTCATCTCCAGCATTTTAAAGAGTAGAAATCTTATTTAATGAAACAAAAATTGAAGATTTGTCCTTCAGACCCTAGGACCCCACTCCCTGCTTTCAATATCTGTTGCTATTTTCTGTCCATCTATTCATTTCATATTTCACATCAAACTTGTTTTATTGTTTGCTTCTATTTGGTGAGCATCTTCCTCTGAGTAGTCACCCTTGCAGAATTCTTCTCCAAAATTGTTTCATTAAAGTAGCCTGGTGGAACTAGAGAGTAGCTTTAAGCAGCTCAGGAATGTGATTTCACCTCAATCAACAAAAAACAACTAAATAAGTCTTTAAATATAATTTTTCATTTTAAAGTGTCTTTTCAAACTTGTGTTTGGCAAGATTTGACAGACTGTTGTGGACAAAATGCCAAGTGGGAAAAGCCTCAGTGATACATTCGGTGTTTTTGACTAAACTGCTCTTTATGCTGATCCTACTCTTTGGTTTGCCAGTTAAATGAGCCCACTAAATGGCTTTTTATTTAACTGCTTACTAAAACCTCTTTGGGTCTGGCTTTCTATCCCATGGAACCAATGAAGACTGTCCAAGGAACTGAATGCAATCCATATGAAGAAAGAAAGAAATATTTTATTTAATAAAAAGGAAGCAGGGATAAAAACATCTATACCAAAAACTGCAGGGAGCAGTGAGGTATATTAAAAGGAATTAGCACTCAATTTGATCCATTTTTGTCAGTAGGTACCCTCAAGTTGGTTGAAAATGATAGTGACACTATATATGACAGAAATGTTTATTCCTTTTTCCTTCCTAAAAATTGTTCCTATGTCTGCATTCACTGTTGTAGCCCATTTCATGAAAGGTCATTCTCTTTTCTGAATAAACATGCATGATGTCCTTCTCCAGGGATTTGTCCATTGTCACAGGGATATGAGATGAAATCATGGCTTTCGGCCTCCTGAGGAACATTCTGGTTGTAATTTTCAGCGCCTATTTGCTCCTACTTCTGAAAAATCCATGTTACATTCAACATTCTGTATCGACACCAATTCAGAGGCACCAATTCCCCCCTCCCAATCTTTAAACTTTTTCCTATGCATTTTGAGATTCATCCCCAATAGGATAACTACTACTCACCATTTAGACCAAACTTTAAGTCACCAACAATGGATGTGTATCGCATCTGTGATGAAGCGCATCTCTTCCCCACCTCCATAAGCTTTTAAGGCCCACTAGGGTTAAAGGAAGAACAATGAAGGCAATAGGTATCAGGACATTAACCAACCCAACGGGTGATATCCATTGTGTCTCCAGAGGAAAGAGAGAACTGGAGAGAACCTGGTTCTGGCATGTCAGTCCTGGAGCACCGTGTTTCTAAACTGAGCAGTTAGTTCCCAGAGAGCAGCCTAGGAGGAGAAAGCAACATGCTGATGATGGGAGCGAAGTCACAAGTTCCCCAGGAGCCCAGACTGTGAGCTTCTGATACCCTGGGGGTAGGGGGGGCATGGAGCAGCACTAGGCACCCCACTAGAACTAGTTGGGTGTTATTCACAAAAGAGCCACACTGAAAGTCTAAGGCATAAATGGAGTGGGCAGAGGCCGGGGGAGGTGGGGACAAGAGACCACTCCATGCTGGACTGTGGGAATAGCAATGTGGGTGCATGGGAAATTTACCTTTTTTTATACAAATATGGTGCTATATCATGATCTCTGTTAGTCTGGAAGCTATCTGTATGTTGGACTGTTTATTATTTTAATATTTTATTTTATTATTTTTATGACTTTTGTTTGTGGTGTTTATCTGTACCCAAAACAAAATAAGCACAATGGACAGTCTTACAGAGACTGTGACCTGCTTTTTCGGGGGGTCATGGAAGAGAAAAAGGAGGAGGAAGGTGAGTAGGAAGCAACCATGATAAGTGCAGGGGGATGTTAAAAGTTTTATAATGGCGTGTGAGACAAGTGTAGCTCTTCTGTGCATGCTAGATCAATCAAATTATATCTGAGAGGAAGTATTGAGAGGTGAACAGCAGGCAAGCATAATAGTGTGGAAGGATAGAAAAAGAGTCCCACTATATATGTATGCACACAAGTATACATATATATTTATGAATTTGGGTACTGGGGGTAACCTCCAGAAATGGGGAAAAAAGAACTCCACTGGGAAAAGGTTTCACAGTATGCACTTTGCTCTGTAAGCGAGCATCTAGGAACTTTCTCTGAGTTAGTGCACCCAGTTTTGTTACCCTTTTATCCCAGTGAATTCTTTCATAACAACAGTTTCACTCAAGCATCATTTTATTTGTGATGGCTGATGTAAGAGAATAGCTTGCAACTTTGGCATTTTGTTTCCTTCTTCTGAAAAATGCCGCAGGAACCAGTGTGATGTTGGACACAGCTTGCAAGGACAGTACTATGGGAAAAAAACAAGTGTACTAGTGCTTTTAGCATTTCAAAAAAGGTGAACTGATGATTGATGGCACAGATGTGAACTTCCAAACAGATGAAAATGTCGACTCAAAGTGCATTTGGAGTTTCTTCTGTTGGATCAAACTGCTAATCGAGTTTTCTATTGAGAGGTTCTGAAAAGAGTGCATAACAGTGTGTGACCAAAGAAAGGCATGATTTGTAGAAGATGAGGGACTGATTTTGCTACCATAATGCACCTTCTCATAAAGCCATCTTAATGCACCAGTTTTTTGCAAAAAGCAGCATGCCTCTCTTGGCTCCCACACCTTATTCACCTGACTTTGCTCCATGTGACTTCTTTTTGTACCCTAGAATCATGAGGGACATGTAAGGACAGCGAGTTGATAACAAAGAAGAGGTGAAGAAAGAAGGAGGAAGGTGCTTTGAGCCATCCAAACACACGACTCTGAAAAATGTTTTCAAGAACAGAATCACAGATTTGGCAAATGTACTAAGTGTAATGGAGAGTACTGTGAAGGGGATAAGGCTGTTTTGTAAAGAAATCTAAGCTTTGAAAGAATGTTTTTGTGGGATACTTCTATATACCTATATCTATATATATGTAAATGCAATAAGAAAACAGATGGACATGGCTATTGGGTCTATACTTAAATCTTACCTCTGTGCAAGAATGGTTTGCTCTAGTAATGTGGCACTGTATGGTATCAACCTACATGACAGGATCACTGAAGACAAAATAAGCAAATATGCTGAAGAAAGATGATGGTGCCCAGCTATCAAATGCTATAGTATCAGGGCTCTTAGAGTTAAATGAGCAGCCATCTAGTATGGAAGCAACAATGTCCATATGTAAAAAACTCATCAGGCTGTGTAATCATGAGGTGCCAACCGGAAAGAGGTATCAGAATTTTTAAAAAATGCATACAAATTAATATGAAGAAGACTGGATATAGTGGAGACCTGAATTCCTCCAGCAAGACAATTGACCAATCCCTCTAAGAAGGGCCTCATGGAACATAGGATAGATAATTCCAGGGTGCGATGTGGCATTGATGAACCACATAGCTATCCTCTATCTCTTAAATATTTCAACCCTTACTATAATGGTATGTGATATATACCTCATGGGTCATGTTAGACTTATGTAGGTTCATTTGCTTATTCAAGATCACTCGGTACATGATAGTGAAGGCAAATTATGCTGCAGAGACCCTGAGAGGAGCAAAGGTTCCCTCGGGGTACAGGAAGTGAGAGTGGGGAGGACCAGGGAGGCAGAAGGGAGCTGATAGCATCAATGATTGTATAGCCTCATATTCTGGGATTGAACACTAGAACTCTATGGAAAGGGAAAGGATATATTGGAATGAGTAAGATGTGTCAGTAAAAATATTATTTGAGAAAAATTAAATAAAAAAACAATTAATTGGTTACATTAGTCACATTTCACATGACCAGTTGCCACATATGTCTAGTGACTATTGCACTGGGTCAGCTTAAAAACCCATGGCCACCAAATCAGTTTTTATTCATAGCAACCAAACAGCACAGCACTGTGTCTAAGACTAGAACTATACAGAAGTAGAAAATCTCACCTTTCTCCATCAGAACGACTCGTGGTTTCAAACTGCTGACCTTGATGCTAGCACCTCCAATGTGGTTTCATACTGCACTAGGGCCCATAATACCCTGGACAGCACATTGAAAATATCCTCTCAGTCTTGAAGATTCTGTTGAAAAGTACTAAGCCAGATTATTTTTAAGATGGGGTTATAAACAAATTATCACCAAAGGCAAAATTTAATTTAGTCATAAGAATGGTTTCATAATGACTGCCAATTTAATAAATCTACTGTAGAAAATGCCCCATGCTAATTTCCATAAGAGTTTCCCATAATGCCAGGGTTGAGATTTATTGCTCTGCAGGGAACACTCATATAATCATCACATTTTATATGCAGTCATTCAACCTTCTGATAAAATCTTAGACCTGAACGTCATATTCTTTGTCTTCTAAAGGTCAATACATCTGCCAGAGCCATCTGAAAAGTAATATGCATTAGATAATAATTAAATTTTCATAGATGTCCAATAACTACACCTACTTTTCTTCATGTTTCTCTGCTCCAATTCACATTGCACAGCACTGGCAGAGTTCTCTTTCTAAAAGCAGTGTTGATGACATTGATCTCTTGTGTAAATGTTTAAAATGATTTTCAATTTCTAGGAATCTCATATATCTTAGAAGAACTTTCACAGACCTTCTCTATGTTAATCCAAACTAGATTTTTTTTGTCGTTAACCATTCCTTTCCCCTCATCCATAAAGTAAATTAAGCATTCCAGTGTTCCTTTCCTTTCCTGTATTCCTTTTATTTACTTTTACTATTAAACGTTCCATGACATATTTCTCCTCTTCTTTATGGAGAGCCACTTTTCAGTTTTCAACAAACTCAAATATATCATTTACTGTTTTATCCCTACTATCTGATCATCAATCCACTATGGTGATCTGCAGGAACTACTTAGAACCCAGTGCCATAATAATATTGTTCATTCTACATATTTGTTTTTTGTCTTATTCACTTGACTATGAACCCTTAGAGAAGAAGTTATAATGTACAAGTCCAGTTAACATTCAGCTCTATTGTATACTCAGCATACAAGATATATTTATTAAAGAAATACTTATAAAAAGATGGCATTATTTGTCTTAACTTTTGTTCGATTTTATAAGTAGAAAATATCACGTATATTTATTTACTTATTTATTTATTTTAATAGTCTCTTTCTATTCTTTTTAAAACAGTTTAATGGGCAATTCGTTCACAAATCATACAGTACAGTGCTTTGATCATATCAAGAAGAGTTGCATAATCATCACTCCCAAAAAGATTACTTTTCATTTTTTCAAGTTTAACCTGATTTTTTAAATAAATAATCTGTCTGCCAGACTAAAGTTTTCCTCATAGTGATATTACTAACAGGTAAGAGATGAGGTCTGCAAAATGGAATGGGGGTGATGTTTGATCTCATCTGATTTTACGAGGAAGAGTGAGAACCAAACTCATCAGTCTGAGGATCATTTCTATGCATTGGAATTCAGGTGTGCCTCTTGCCCCATTCCGCGCCCCCCTCCCCCCACACACCACCAACTCTTTTTTGGTGGGGGGCATCATTGCTCTCCGGTGGTGAGAATAGGAGGCCCAGCCCCACTGCTGGAATTGAACCTCCAGTCCCAGTGGGCCGCAGTCCCGCGCACAACCACTACGCCACCGGGGCTCAGCCCACCACCAACCTTTTTTATTGATCCTGACACCAACCATCATTCCCATGGTACACTCTACTTCTTTGTGATATTCAATTATTTATTACAAAAATAACAGCAATCTCAGACTGTACACATGGCTTGAACTTATTAAGGAAGTTAGCGAGTTACAATTCAGGGATAGAAATGCTTAGGTCTAGACAGACTCTTTACAGGTAGGCCTCTCTTGTCCTCTGCTTTTGAGTCAGGAGCCCTTGAGCCTCTGCCCTGCCTGGTGATATTACAAATGTCTTATGCATTTCTAATGAATATTCAAAAAGGACCCTTTACTCCACCCTCTGCCTCCTTCTGGAGCATCCACGCTACCTCTAGGAAAGTCAACCTAGTTCTCCCAATTAAGCATGTGCAGGCACACTGCTATGCAAAGCAGCCTCCTGCAGAAAGGTACTCAGCTTCCTTGCTCTGTGGGCTCGGCATGCCACCATGCTGTCTCATACGCTGCTGCTCCTACTTCTTTGCCTCACCTCTACCACGGCTCTCTTTATCGTGGATTGAAGATGTTCAGCACATCGTTATACCAGGTCCCAAAGGAATGACTAGGCTTCTGGTCCTTTTTTCTTGATGATAATAATATCCTTTATCTCTGCTTCTGTGATGGTTTATTTTATACCCAGAAATATGCAAAATTGACCATTCATGACGATTAGAACCCCGAGATTTTTCGATCCCAATGAATGCCAATTAATAGTCCTGCACAGCAGAATCCTCCTCCATCAGCGTCTTTCCCCACTTCTCTCCATTAGACTCGTCAAAGAAAGATGGGATTCGACCGAACTGCAGCTCCCCACCAAAGCATTTGGTAGCAGTTACAACGTAAATGGATAACGGAGTCTTATCAAATAGATCATTTCACCACAAGCAAATTAGATATTGTTCAGAACAATGCTAGATGAGGTTAAACCAATCCCAGAAAATAAACCAAAGAGACAAAAAAATACCTTCATAGTAACAAAAGGTGTAAAAATAAGACTTTCTAAAAATGTTGGATCTGTACAAAAATCCAAGATTTTTCACTTTGAGAGAGAAAATACTGCTGTTCGTTAGTTTTCAGTCTCTATAGAAGCATGGTTGTGTGGGGAAAGGTATGCTTTCAGGAAATCATATCACAGAGTGGGTTGCCTCTGCCTAGTTCCCTCTGCTAGTTTTAAGTAGAAGCAAAATTAGACTTTAGCTGTAGTAGTCAAGGCTATCTGATCCCCCGCCTCTGCCTGCCCAAACATGAGAGTGGCTTGGAGGAGATTCAACAGGAAAGGGGAACCCACACTACCCTGCCCATTGCTTGTTTCTCACCATGAACTAGGAAGAAATTAAGAACAAACAAAAGGCCCACAATGCTTTATAGCAGAAATTCAAGTTTTCTTATAATTAATGAATGACTAAAGTGTGACAATAAAACTATGAGAGTTTTAGCTCTAGATTTCATATAGAGAATTTATCAGAGAAAAATAAGGCTTGCTTTTTATTATACCTGCCAAGCCAGTTACAACTTTGTAGAATCTACTGTGACTTACCAATGCCCAGAAGATTACATGTGAGTCCTTCTTTGTTTCTATATCCATATGTATATGGTCTGACACCATTTAATAATGGACAGATACAGACAGGTAGACAAATGGAAGCTATGCTTTAAATAATGTGTCAAAATGCAGACGGTGCTTCCTTGTGAGAGAGTCTGGCTTCTATATCACCTTTTCCCCCGTACTGGTTTGAAAAATTTATTTTTGGCCTTATGTCTCCATTACAAATTTAAGGAAGAAGAATAGGTATCTTCTCAACTTCAATATTTACTGGAGAAGATATAAAGATTCTACTACATGCTACTAAAAACATAGATGAAGGAATTTGACTGATGATCAAGGATGCTGTTGCGGTGCCTTGGCATAAAAACATAAAATTATATACATACTAAATTATTTTTAAGCCATGATTTATATGTTATATAGCTTGAATATGTAAGTGAAGTGCTATTCCTCAGCTTTTTTACTTAGTTGCCTTATTATTTAGATAGTATCATGACAATTCTAGGCTTTTACTACACAAGGTTCAAAGAACTCTGAAGTGCACCAACACCACTGCACCAAAATTGCCTTCTACAAATGCTGCTGACACTAAATCCATGTGCCGAGGAGATCTCCTTTATAGAGCTTTCAAGACGGTGACCTTTGAGTAGCAGATTGCCATTCCTATATCCCAAGGCACCACTGGGTGGGTATAATGAATTCTTAACCTTCAGCTAGCAATGTAGTATTTACCCATATATGCCACTGGGAAACTCTGTGAGGAACGACTTGAAGAGAGCTAACAATAGCATGAATTTTGTAAGAAACTATTTTGTCATATCTAGATTTGCCATGACAAGTGATAGCGACCTGGTTGTGAGAGGAGGTCTCTGATCAACTATATATCTGTCTCGCTGAGAGAGTTAGCATGCTTCTATTCTTAGATCTTAGGCAACAGATGTGCAAGAATTCACATTTCGGAATTTTTTTATGTAATTAAAAGAGGACAAATCATGTGTAAAATGGCTTTAAAAAGTTACATGACCTGTAAAAAGAGTTAAAAGCAGTAAGTCATTTTTGTCTGAACAATATTGCCCAAGATGTTTGATTTCTTTTTTTCTCACAGAAATGATTGTTTTTAAAAATTGATTATCAGAATTGACCTGTTGTTTTGATGTTATAAAAGCACAATCTATGTTACCCTGTGCTGGACTGTTTCCCATTAAGGGCCATTGATCCACAGAAAATAAATCAACCAAAAGCCACACAGGTATAAACTCAATTTATTGTGTTAGATTCCTTTAAATGATGTAATAAAAAAATCATTTATCTTCTGAGTGAAAAGGGCAAAATTTTGTTATTTGGTATGCAAGAGTGTTCATAATTCTTATGAAACTCTATTTTAATAGTATGCCAGTTTAAAAAATAAACTAGGAAAGAGAGATATTTGGAGACACGAAGGAAAGAAAAATCACCATATACTATTACCAAATGATAGTCCTACATTCAGGCAGGATAAAGGTTTCAGAAGTCCATCTAAAAATAGGTGTTGAAAGCAAAAAGAGATATAGGGTTTTCTAGGAAGAGACACAGAACACAAACAGATATTTGTACATCAATAACATGGTAGTTTGCATTCATAACAGCCAAAATGTGGGAGTAGATTAATTTTCCTTCAACAGATAATAGACAAACATATGTGCTTCACACACACATTGAAATAGTACTCATCCATAAACATAGATTAAATCTTGATATATAATATGATGCAGAAGAAACTCGAAAATATCATAATGAGAAAAATCAGGTAGCAAAACATGGAAAATACTGTATGATGCAATTTATACAAAATATCCAGAGAATACAAGTAAAGAGAGAGTTACGTGTATGGTGGTGACCAGACACAGACAGGAGGAAAAGGGTAAGAGGATTCATTCCACAGGGAGCACTGAGCTTCTGTGAAGGGAGATGACCATTTTGAAAAACAAAATATAGCTCATGGCATGATGAATGCAATTAATGTGCCTTAATTGGACATTTTAAAAGTGTTTCAATGGTGTTTCCTTAAAATATATTTAATATAATTCATAAAAAGATATACATATCAAGTGTGTATGTGTGTGTGTGTGCGTGTGTGTGTGTTCGTGTTGATGCTGTTAGTCAGGTCCTACACTTAATGATTCTTTTTATCTTTTGAATCATTTTATTGGGGGATTATGCAACTGTTACCACAATCCATACATCCATCTACTGTGTCAAGCACACTTGTACATCTGTTGCCATCATCATTCTCAAAACAATTGCTTTCTCCTTGAGCCCTTGGTGTCAGCTCTTCATTTTCCCCTTTCCTCCCTCACAACCATGTGATAATTTACAAATCATTATTATTTTTTCATGTCTTTCATTGTCCGCTGTTTTCCTTCACTCACTTTTCTGTTGTCCATTCTTCTGGGGAGGGGGAGTTATATGTAGATCGTTGTGATTTGTTTTGTTTCCCCCACCACCACCTTCTACTTACCCTCCTGGTGTTGTTACTCTCATTATTGGTCCAGAGGAAACCTAAATGATCTTCAGTCATTTAAGACCCCAGATGTTTTATCTTTAATAGCTGGGCACATTTTTTTTCAACACATTTGTTTATTTTAGTATATGTGCTGCTGAAGTGAGCACCACCACATTTGCTTATGCACCCACTTTGCCTTCAGCAATCCTGTCAGGAAAGTGAGCATCATGGAATTCCAGTTTAATGAAACAAAGTGTTCTTGCATTGAGGGAGTATTTGGGTGAAGGTCCAATGCCTATCTGTTACCTCAATACTAACCCTATATATATTTGCACATAGATTTATTTCCCAATCATCATACATATATTTACATTTGTACATGCCTGTATTTACACCTTTGTAAATGTCCTTTAACTCCTAGATATTTCCTCTACTTTCCTCTTGTCCCACTATTATGATCAGCCTTCATTTGGATTTCAATAATTCCTCTCAGTTACATTGCCCTTGATCAAGCCCTTTCAGGCTTCCTCCACCCTCCTTACCACCAATTTTGTATCACTTCTTTTTCCCTTTTCCCTGTGTTTGTTAACACCCACCTCCTTCCCCCCAGTTCCCTCTCTCCCATGTCCCCCAGAACCGACAGTCTCATTGTTTTCTCCATAGTGTTTATCCTGCCTATCTTATATAGATAGACTTACAGAAGAAATAATATGCAATAAAACAAACAGAGCAAATCAAAGCAACAAAAGAAAACAAAACATCAACAAAAGCAGCAACAATGAAACAAAAGCCTGTAAATAGTCCAAGACCTGTTTGTTAATCTTTAGAAGAGTTTTCCTGTGGAGTCTGATGACATGCCATGCACTGTCCCTAAGTCAATTTTTGGTACTTCCTCATAACACCCTTGTTTTGCTCCCCTTGTTCTGTGACACAACTTTAGTGTTTTGCCACAGCATGATGGGGTCATGTCATTGGATGTTGCAATTCCCACACTGTGTCTCCAGTATTGTCCCCTGAAGGGTTGCGAGTCATAGTGGGGTCAGCCATATGGTCCTCTCTGTGCATTGGCTGTTATAAGCAGGGGTATTGTCCTCAGGATATGGGTGGGCCAGGATGTGCTCCACTCTCTCTTCTTCCCGCTTTGTTTGTTTGCTCCTGTGTGCACTCATCAGACATGTCTATCTCTCTGAGATTCAGCTTCAGTGCTGTTTTCTAAAGGAAATTCTTCTGAGGTGAGGGGGACTGCCCATGTAGTTGGATTGGGGTTGGCCTTTCAGGCTTCTCTACACTTAATGATTCTATGTGTAAATGAATACAAAGAAATTCTCCATCTTAGCCTATCCTCAGACCAACACTATATTTGGTGCCATTATTTCAACCACTGTTTCAAGTCAGCTCCCTAAGGGTCTTCCTTTACATTGAACTGTTCCACTCCCATGTTAGAGTTTCAGACCACGTACTTTCATGGTCTCACCAAGTTTTTCCACCTTGCTAACTTAAAATGAGCCATCTTGCTGTTGAGATACCCTGTGCTAGCAATAAAGGAGAGGCATGAATACTGCATGTACCCTCTTCCTTGAAATACCTGCACTCTGAATTTTCACTGATCCAAGAGACCAAGTTATAATAACATGTAAAAGGAGAGACAGAAAAGAAGTAGCAGGGATCCAGTGGAAGCAGAAGAAGCACCACTAAGACTACAGAGTGGATCTGCAGGTTTCCTAGCCCAGAGGTAAAGTGAGCTCAATGCACTCATGCGGGAGACTCGTTGGCAGGGGCTTGCATCCAAGCACTTAGTCTGGGGAACACGTATTCCAGGCCAAGGAGGGAGAACCTGATGCCTTCAGGTTGAGACTTATAGAGGAAGAAGATGTTCTTTGGACATTTATGTCCACATTAAAAGACACCATAGTGACTGCATATCCAATAGAAGGAAAGATTACCAAATTACCCCCTATCCTAAAAAGTATTATGTTTAAAGCCAGTTTTGGGCTGAGCCCCGGTGGCATAGTGGTTGAATGCAGGACTGTGGCCCATTGGCTTGGCGGTTCAAAACCAGGAGCAGCTCTCAGGAGCAAGGCTGGGTAGCTCCCATGACCACCGGAGGAAAGTGATGCCAAAAAAAAAAAGCCAGGTTTACAGCTACAGCAGCAGTTCATCTTTTGGATTGTGTTCTTCTTCATCTTTTTCTCTTTTTTTCACGCATTGTCTACCAAGCATAATGTATCTCTGCAGAATCGGTTCCTACTGAGATGCCCAGAGTACACGACATGTAGTCATGTTATCCTTGTTTCTTTCTTTCTTTCTTTTTATAATCCCTGCTTCTAAGGAGAATTCTCGCTGCATTTATTCCAAGAAAGATTTGATCATTCTTCTGGCATTCAATATAACTGTTTATCTTCCTTACTCATTGTACAGCATTTGTATTCATGTAAGGTGATTTAAATGGCTTGGTTTGGTCAGGCACACCTTAGTCAACTGTGGTAGTTACATAATGTGATGTCACTTTGAAAGGATTATGTGTGAAGGGGTGCAGTCTAATCTATCAATCAGATCATAGCCAGTGAAACTTATGTGTGAGCGTCACTTTTCCCTGAGAATTCTGGGAATTCTGGTACTTCCTTCTTGGAGACAGGAGACCTTTTCCTCTCTCACTGCTGACTTTCCTGGGGGACATTGAAGATGAAAAACACCCAAAACTATCCTAGTGTCCTGACATGGGAAAGCTACCTGGACCTGTCTTGATGTACAGAGACTTCAGAAGCAGGAGGAACCACAGAGAGACCTCTCCCAGGATGGCGATGCTTACAACACCAGTGGATCCAAAGACTTTCTATCCACTGGCTTATGATCTTTCTGCATTTGGCATCATTGCATGTGTCTTGTGACTTTGAAGAGGATTTTGTAGATTCATAATGGACATATGGGCTACTTATGGACTTGATCTGGACTGGGCTAGAATGTTTTCCCAATGTTCAATTGCTCTTGACACTTGTCTTAGTCCGGGTAGACTAGAGGAACAAATTTCAGAGACACACAAATGGATATGAAGAAAAGGTTTATATACAAGAGGAATGGGTCATTGAGAAAGCATCCCAGCCCAGTTCAGTTCAAAGTCATAAGTCCTATATTAACCCATATGCCTAATATCAGTCTATAAAGTCTCCTTCCAACTCACAAAGTCACAGACCAGTGGGTGCAGAGTCCCGGTGCTGACAGGTGTCTCCCTATGGCTCCTCGCTTCCAGGGCTCATGGTCCATCAACAGAATTCCGTGGTGGCAGAAGCAACTCATCGCTGGCAGGGCTCCCCTAAAGACCTCTCCAGCTGTAGAAGTTTGGTTCCATCAGGGTAAGACTGTGTGGCCTCTGCTCCAGCTTCTGCAGCAGCTCAGACACTGCCATCTTGTCTTGTCCATAATTCCTTGTCTCTGAGACTAAATCCCACAATTGGGGAGATAGCTTCTCATCTTCACGAGGGAAATATTGCAAGATTTCCCAGAAGTATCAGGAGAAAACCTTGTGCACACAGAGCTCTCATTGGCTACTCAATGGCTATCTCCAGATAAACAGGATAGACTCCACCCCCACAAGCCCTCATTGGCTACTCAATGGCTATCTCCAGATAAACAGGATAGACTCCACCCCTATGTCTCAATCATGAAATTAGCATAAACACATGACCGCCACAACACTGATATACATATGAGTGTCTCCATAAATTTATGTCTCTATTCTACTCAGACTAACACATCCACAAAAAAAAAACAACATTGTGGTGTTTTCAAAAATAATGTACATTATTTGATTTCTTTACTATAGCTTATATACATTTTGATTTGGAGCATAACTAGGATGAAATCCTTGACTTCAATTTTCCCCTAGTTTATAATGATACTATGTACTTGTTAGATTATGATATGATCATTTTATTTTTATTTATGTTGAGATCGCATTCATATAAAACTCTATCTTGTTTGCTCTGCATTAGCAAGTGCTTCAAATTTTCTTTACTTTCAGGAAGGTTACACCATCAACATGTGGCAAGTTGTTAATGAGCTTTTTCCAAATATGATACTCCTTTTATGAATATATTCTAGGTTCTTGGGTTATTTGGTCAGCCTTCTTGGTTAGTAAGTAGGATGAATGAAAATAATTCCAATGCATAATTTTTCTGATTTCAAACCATGGAGTACCACCTTGTTCTATTTATTTAAATTAGTAACTCTTGGGTCTATGTACAAGTATCCCATGAGCACAATAAAGTGTTATAGAACATTGTCCAGATGTGTATGTCCACTGAGTTGAATGTCTCTTTACAGTAAATAGAACACAGGTGACATATTTTTTGGTTGATGCTGCTTCCAGCCAAAGATTATCTGACATAAGCAATGATATTTGTAACTCCAAGTTATCTAAATCAAAATTGGGTTTTGACAGTACTCTTTCAATACATTGTCACAACTGTTTTTTAATTATTTCCAGCATATATTTTCTATTAAAATAATTTTGTCCCATTCAAATTCCAGCAACCTTCTTCAGAGAATTGGAAAAACTGACCACCAATTTCATATGGAAAGGAAAGAAGCCCAGAATTACCAGATAACTCAAAAAGGAGAAGGACACAGAGGGCTCACTTTACTTGATTTTCACACCTACTACAAAGCCACAATGGCCAGAATAGCATCGTTCTGACATAATGACAGATACACAGACCAATGGAAAATAATAGAAAACACAGAAATAAAACCATTAGCATCTAGACAACTGATTTTTGACAAGGGCCCCCAAAGCATCAAATGGGAGGGTGATACTCTATTTAACAAATGGTGCTGGAAACAGTGGAAATCCACATGTAGAAAAATGAAACAGGATCTCTACCTCACCCTATGCACAAGAACAAACTCAAGGTGGATCACTGAATTAGAAATTAAACCCCAAATCCTCAGGACCCTTAGCGAAAGATTCAGGTAAAATCTAAAAACCTTGACCCAGGAAATACAAACAATAACTGCAATAGGGCAGAGTACACATACAGGGGAGCTAACATACACAAATGGAATTTATTAAGAATAAAACACCTGGGCTGAGTGCCGGTGGCTAAAGTGGTTGAGTGTGGAACTGCAGCCCACGGGCTTGGCAGTTCAAATACAGCAGCGGCTCTCAGGAGCGGCACTGGGTAGTGCCCATGACCACCAGAGGCAGAGATGCCCACACACACACACAAAAAGAATAAAACACCTACGTGCATCAAAAGACTTTACCAAGAGGTAAGCAACCCAAAAACTAGGAGAGACTTTTTAGCAAGGACACAAGGGACAAAGGGCTTAGTACAAAATTTACAATACCTCCTTACTTGCCAAAAGAGGAAACCAGATAGCCCTTTGAATAAATGGGAAAAAGAACTGAAAAGAAGTTTCTCTAGGGAGGAGACCCATATGGCCAATAAACAGATGAGAAAATGCTCTGGATCATTAGCCATGAGAGAAATGCAGATCAAAATAACCATGAGATAGCATTTAACACTTTTGAGGCTAGGACAAATCAGAAAATCAGAGTGCAACAAATGTTGGAGGAGATGTAGCAAAATAGAAATACTTATACACTGCTGGTAGTCCTGTGAATATGTATGGCCACCAAGGAAAACTGTCTGGTGATACTTAATGAAAATGCACATTGAGCTACCTATGATCCAGCTATTCCTCTACTGGATCTATATCTAGAAGAGGTAAGAAATAAACCATAACCAGTGGTATGCATGCCAATGTTTATTGCAGCACAATTCACAAAGGCAAAGAGTTGGCAGCAATCTAAATTTTCATTGGTAGACAGTGGATCAACCAACTTTGGGACATACGCACAATGGAGCACTGTGCTTCCCGCAAAAGCACTGATAAGCGCATGAAGCACAACTCCTCAAGGGGAGAACAGGAGAAAAATATGCTAAGTGAAGTCAGTCAATCACCAAAGGGGAAGTATTGTGTGAGTCCGCTGAGGTAAGTGTAGCCAATGTGGTAGGTATAGAAGAGAAACCTCCTCTATCAAAACACTGTGGCTGAGCTTCAGACGAAGGGGAGGAGAGTGGACCAAACCCAGGGAGTTACATGCTGGGTGAAGCACAGTAGTGGGAGAAGGACAGAGGGGAGGAGAAAAATGGAGTTCAAAAGTGAAAGAATGACAGATAAATAGCCCATCCAGAGGGATAGTGCCAGTCTCGACTCCACAGAAGCTGGAGTGCACATGCAGATACTACTTTGAAGCATCCAATTGTGAGAACAGTGTGGACACATGGAAGGATGCATGAAGAGAGTTCCAGGGCCGGACACAACCAGAGCTAGACTGACCCCCTCCCTGGAAGTGGGCATAGCACAGAACAGGTTGGGAGGAGTGGCCAATGTGCCATACCCGTAGGGAGGAAAAGACAGAGAGCTGGTTTGGTCCCCACACTGGCCCACGATGTTCAGAGGCCTATGCTCCGGCCGGGACCTACTGGGTTACAGAAAGGCCTGGGCAAACAACAACAAGACATGTCACACTGTCTCCATACTGAAGCAGACAGTGAAAGAGGACATTTATGGGGTCACATGGTGGGGAAGCAATGTGGACTGAGCCCCCAAAATGAACTGAATCAAGAAGGGAGCATTCCTGGATGGGCAGTCAGGAGGAGAGAACGACGGGTCCGACAGTTCCTGGGGAGCATGCGGTGAGGGGTGGTGGCATGGATGGGGGAAACAGCAAACAGTCTGGAATCGGTGGCAAGGTGGGTATGCTAGGGCATCAGCAAGGATAATGTAACTAAGAGGAAGTACCGAAACTCAAATCAAGGTAGAGCATGCGGGTGGAGCAGGAGGAAGATAGAAGGAAATAGAAGAAAGAAATAGAAGGCAAAGGGCACTTGTCAGGTCATAACGAGGCATGCATATTCATAAATACAATTATTTATTAGAAGGAGGAAATAAATATAAGAACATATATTCATAGATGCAGTGCTAAGGTAGCAAATGGACCTTGGGCCCTCACCCAGGTGCTTCCTCAATTCAAGAACACGTTGTTCTTTGAATCTTGTATTCCATCATGCTCACTGGCCCAATATGATAACTGAAGTAAAATGGGTGCATAAGCAAGTGTGGTGAAGAAAGCTGATGGCAACCAGATATCAAAGGATATAGCATCTTGGGTCTTAAAAGCCTGAAGATAAAGAAAAAAACCATCTAGCTGAGAAGTGGCCATGCGCACATGGAAGATGCACACCAGCCAGTGTTGCCACGAGAAGTTGAAAGGATTAGGTCACAGGCCTCAAACAGAAAAAAAAAATCATATCACTGTGTGCTCACCTTCCCATGGTGATCACTGAGGACATGTGGGGGAATGAACCAGATTGGTGAAGAAAGCTGATGGTTTCTGGCTATCAAAAGATGTAGCTTTTGGGGTCTTAAAGGCTTGAGGGTAAAGAAGCAGCCATCTAGTTCAGGACCAACAAAGGACACCATAGAAGCACACCACCCTGTGCGACCATGAGATGCTAAAAGAATCAGGCATTAGGCATCAAAGAACAAAAATCATATCAATATATGCCCACTCTCCCAATATGATCGCTGAAAGAAATAAGTACAGAAGCAAACAGAGTGAAGGACATTGATGGTTCCCAGCTACCAAATGATAAAGTGTCTGGAGTCTTAAAGACTTGAAGGTAAATGAATGACCATTGTAGAAGCAGCAAAGCGCATATGGAAGAAGCACATCAGCCTGTATGATCAAGAGGGGTCAAAAGGAGCAGGTATCAAGTATCAAAGAACATGAAGCACATCACTACAAATGAGGGGGAGATCAGGATGGGGACTCGAGGTCCATTCACGGGCAATTGGACACCCCTTTACAGAGGAGTCATGGGGAGGAAAAGGGCTGGTCAGGGTGCAGTGAAATAGTTATGAAAAAAACAACTTTCCTCTAGTTCTTAAAGGCTTCTCCCCCAACTATCATGATCCCAATTCTACCTTATAAATCTATCTGGATTTGAAGAGGTGCACTGGTACAGATGGGAACCAGAAATTTGGGGAACCCAGTGCAGATGAACCGCTGAGGACCAGTAGTGAGAATGAAGTTACCAGATAGGTGGACGGAAGGTGAGGTAGAAAGAGGGCCAATCACAGGACCTACATATAACCTCCAGTCTGAAGGATGATAATAGGAGGAGTGCAGACAATGCAAGATATGGCAAAATAATAATAATCTATAAAGTAATGAGGGGTGTTAGGGCAGAGGGAAGCAGAGAGGGGAAAGGATGAGAAACAGAAATCAAGGGCTTAAGGGGAAAAGCAGAGATTTCAAGAATGATGACAAAAGCAGGCAGATGAAAGGGCTTGACACAGTATATGTATGTATGTACTCTGACAAGTGATGTATGAGCCCCCAATAAAATTATTTAAAAAATAAAGTGCTCATTAGAAAATTAAAAAAATATTTTATTTCGAGCTAATGAAACTCTTATCAAAATCCATGCATACGCCCATTATGTCAAGCATACTTGTACATTTATTGTCATCAACATTCTCCTTTTCTTTATTTTTTTTACTTAATTTTTTTCCTAAACCTGCCATCAACATTCTCAAAGCATTTTCTTTCTACTTGAGACCTTGGTATCTGTTCCTGATATTTCCTCTCCCCCATACCACCTCCTTGATAATTTATAAATTGTTATTATTTTGCCATGTCTTATACCATATCCAGTTTTCTATTGTCCATCCCCCAGAGAGGGGGTTATATGCAGATCATTGTGATCTGTTCCCCCTTTCACATTTCCTCCACCCTCCTTGTACACCACTGGTCCTAAGAGGATTCTCTGTCCTGGATCCCCTGTGTTTCAGTTTCTATCTGTTCCAGTGTCCATTCTCTGGTCTAGTCAGATATATAAGGCAGAATTGGGACCATGTTAGTGGGGGGGGGCAGAGAGGAAGCATTAAAGAACTAGAGGAAATTTGTATAATCTCATCATTGCTACACAGCACCCTGACTGTTGCATCTACTCTGTGTGGACCCTTTTGGAGGGAGATATCCGGTTGCCTACAGATGGGACTTGGGTCCCCACTTCGTAGTCATCCTCATTCAAAGTGATATCATTATTTTTTCTTTGATGCTGGATACCTCAACTCATCAATACTTCATGATTACACTTCCTGAAATGCTTCTTCCATGTGGACTTTGTTGTGTCTCAGCTACATGGATGCTTGTTTATCTTCAAGCATTTATGATCCCAGACACTATATATTTTGATAGCTGGACATCATCAGCTTTCTTCACCAAATTTGCTTATACACCCTCTTTGTCTTCAGCGATCATGTCAGGAAAGTGAGGATCATGGAAAATCAATTAAATTGAACAGTGTTCTTGCATTGAGGCAGTATTTGAGTGGAGGACCAAGGTCCATCTGCTACCTTAATACTAAACCTATAAATATATGCACATAGATCTAGGCCCCCAACATCATATATAAATATATTTACATATGTACATACCTTTGTTAGACCTCTATTAAAACCCCTTGCCTCCTAGTTCTTTCCTCTAGTTCCTTTTACTTTCCTCTTCTTCTGCTATCATGCTCAGCCTTCACTTAGGTTTCAGTAATTCCTCTTGGTAATATTGCCCTTCATCAAGCCCTACCAGATCTCCTCTACTCTCCTTGTCTCTAATTTTGCATCACTTCTTGTTCCCTTGTCCCTGGCGTTGTTAACACCCACTTCCTTTCCCCCACCTTCCCCTCTTCCTTTTCCCCCAGAACCACCAGTCCCATTGTTTTCTCCTCCATATGGTTTATCCCACCCATCT
This sequence comes from Nesogale talazaci, assembly GCA_004026705.1. NCBI lineage: Eukaryota > Metazoa > Chordata > Mammalia > Afrosoricida > Tenrecidae > Nesogale > Nesogale talazaci. Next base: position 108,269 of record PVJH01001004.1, on the reverse strand, counting down.
AGCTCCCTCAGGACCAATAATGAGAACAGAGATACAAGGAAGTTAAGGGAAATCTTGGGGGAGAAGTGGAGAACTAATCGCAATGATCTACATATAAATCCTTCTGTGGTAGTCACTTAATCTGGTGTCAATTTAAGGATTAAGAGTGTAAGGGTGGAGTCTAGCTTGTCGATCTGGAAAAAGTCTGTGAGTCCTCTGTGTGGGCATGGCCTTCTCTGAGAATTCTGGGAATTCCAGCAGTACTTCCCCTTGGAGGTGGAAGACACATGACACACTCCCTGAGAAACATTGAAGTTGACAATACACATGGCAGTATACTGATAGACATTGAGTCCTAGAAAATGGAGGAGGCAAGGGAAGATACCAGATAGCACTGAGATGCTTCTACCACCACTGGATACACAAGACTCTGCACCCAGTGACCTGTGATGTGTGCTGGTGCCATTGCATGTGCTTTGTGAACCTGAAGAGGGCTTATAGATTGATACCGGACATGTGGAGTAATGTCTGACTTATGAATTTGGACTGGACTGGGCTAGAATGTTTTCTCAATGTTCAAATGCTCTTGTATATAAACTCTTTCTTGTACACCTATGACTGTCTATGAATTTGTTTCTCTAGTTGACCTGGGCTACCACATCACGGCACCAGGAATGGGAGCTGGAGAAACAGATGATGAAAATGGAGAGTAGATTTTACTTCTTTGTAGTAGTGTTTCTTCTATGGCTAGCCAGAAATCATATATATCCATGCAGTCCACTGGCTTGCTTTCTAGAAACAATATGGAAAGTTAAAGTTTTTATTATTAAAGTTTTTGTTTGGCTGCTATATTGGGTTATTCTTTTATGAAATGGCAAAAATGAATGCTGTTAATATATATATTTTGATTTCAGGTGTAGACATCACCATTTGAACTTCTCAAAAACCATGCTGCTTAAAGAAAATGGCTAACAGAAAGCCTATATCGGGTTTGATGCCTTCAGAGACCTAATCTCCTGGTTTTGTATAGACAGACTAGATTAAATAAGGATTTAGATAAGCTAAATAAGGGTTAAAATTGAATGTTTTTAAGAATTGAGGTTAGTATCTGATTCATCTTTGTTTATACTGATTTCTCCTACTTAGTTTTTGATATAATGATTTAAAAATGATTTTAGGAAGCATAAAAATAGCTTGAAAACCTACTTGCCTCAGCCATTCATATGATCGCAGATGAGTTTCGGACATGCCTTAAGTGTAGCCTCTGAAAAGATAAGTCCCAGTCAGTGTTTTGGAGTACTTCGGATATTTGCATTCTTATAGATCTGCATAAGGGTCAGATTGATGGACTGAAGAGTAACTCTGTTTTGTTTTGTTTTTTTGAAATCTTGAATTAGTGTTTATTTTCAGAAACTGGAAAAGTATGGAACCATGAAGAAAATTCTTCTCTGGGACTAAGTGTTAAAGCAAGCCTGTGGCAGGCTGAAATACTTGGTAGGTAACCACTTGGATCTACTTTTTGAGTGGAAGTAGTAGAAATGCATCAATAAAGAGATGGATTGAGCTTAGCCACTGACATCAATGGACTTGGTTCATAGGAAATAGAGAGCACAAGAGCAGGTTGACTGGTCTGAATCTCATGACTTAGCATGAGAGGGCTAGGCTTGTTGAGAATTTGTGATGGGGGCATGGTCTAAGGCAAGGTGACCATAGGACACCCTAGTGAGGCTAGGAGAGATAGCCCTCCTTTAGTTGACCAGAACCCAACCAGATGAAAAGAAGCTATTTGAGTCTGTTAACTGGTACATATTTCTGCAAACTTTACTGATGGCCTGTCCTGATTTAATGTTGCTTATGGATGCAGACTTCACAAGTTTCCAACTGAAATAAAGATTCTTCATGTCGAAAAACATTATTATTTCTTCAGAGCATAGGGTTGATGTAAGTAGTCAATATGCTAATAGTATGCCCAAAATGGGGGAATAAAGGCATGAAGTGGTTGTCTTACTAAGTTTGATAGGTGGGGGGAATATATCCTCATAGGATTATAGGATCAAGGTATAAATATTACTTAACTATAATTGTTAAGCATAAGATATCTTTGTGTTGTTCATTTGTAAAATGTCATGAGGATGGCTCATGCTGAATTGCAGGCATTTCAGGCCTACCCTCTTAGGTATAGATATGATTTCATTATTGTTTGTTTGAAAATTACAGATGGTTGCAGAGTTATGTGAAAGTGTCAAATTGAGAAGGGGTGATTTTTAGCCATCACCTAATCTGCTATCAATTTGAGGATTAAGAGTGTAGAGGTGGAGTCTAGCCTGCCTATCTGGAGATAGCCAGTGAGACCTCTGGGTGGGCATGAACTTCTCCTCTGAAAATTCTGGGAAATTTGGTAGTATTTCCCCTTTGCAGGTGGGAGACTCATAACTCAATCCCTGGGAGACATGGGAGCTGACAAACACATGGTAGAATGCTGATAGACCCTGAGCCCCAGAAACTGGAGGATCCACAGAGACCCCTGGCAGAGTTAAGATGGTTCTACCACCACTGGATGGACAAGACACTGCAACCACTGACCTATGATTTTCCCAGTGTCATTCCAGGTGCTTCATAAGTCTGAAAAGGACTTTTAGATTGGTATCAAACATATGTGTGAATATCAGACTTATTACCTTTCACTGGACGGGGCTGGAATGTTTCTGAATGTTCAAATGCTCTTGCTTATAAACCTCTTTATTATATACCCATGAGTGTCTATGAATTTGTTTCTCTAATCTACCAGGGCTAACACACCCTTCCTAGGCGGATGGACAACAGAAAACTGGGTGAAGGGAGACAGCTGTCAGTGTAAGACGTGAAAAATTATAAATTATCAAGGGTTCATGAGGGAGAAAGGATTGGGGTGGTTGGAATTGAGCTGATATTAAGGGCTCAAGTAGAAAGAAAATGCTTAGAAAATGATGATATCAACATATGTACAAATATGCTCAACACATGGATGGATGGATTGTGATAAGAGCTGTAAGAACCCCCAATAAAATGATTAAAAAAAAGAAACTGAAGATCAGAACCATACAGTCACACAGCTCATTATAGTAGAAATTTTCAGACTTTCCAACCAACATAAAACAACAATAGCACATTTTACTCCAATGCACAGGACTCATAGTCAAAAATAGATCAAATGCTAGAACACGGGGAAGCTTGAGAAAATGCAAATACATAGGGGTTATTTAAAGCACCTTCTCTGATCAAAGGATAATAAAATAGGTAATTTACAATAGAAAGAACAATAACATCTACAGAAAACAAAGTCAAACACCTATAGATTTAACAAAGTACTTCTTAAAAGCCAATGGATATTAACCTAAATTAGAGAGGGAATTAAGAGATCATAGAAACCAATCAAAATGACAACACAGAATAAAAAACATATGATACGCATAAAAGGAACTTTGTTGCAATGAAGGCATACATGAAAAAAGAGAAGGGAAGTATGGTCAGCACCTTAACTAAGTACCTTCAATATCAAGAAGAGAGTCAACAACATAATCCTTCCAACATCAAAATAAAAGAAATTAGAAAAATTAGAGCAGAGATAGATGAATTGGAAAGAAGATGATAGAATCAGCAGAGGAAAAGAATTGGTTCTTTGAAAAAATCAAGAAAATCTATAAACCATTAGCAAACTTAACAAAGGAAAGCAACAGTCATCAATATCTAGAATGAGGAATAAAAGAAATGCCAATGAAATAAAAAGATCAAATACTCTACCCTGAAAGGCCATATGCGAGAAAAATTCAGAAATTTGCAAGACATGGACAAATATCTGGAAAATTCACTCTCCTCAAATTAATGTATATGGACATTAAGAACTTGAACAGACCCATACCAAAAGAAGAAATAGACAAGGTCCTCAAGAAACTCTCTATAACAACAAAAAAGTCCCAGTCCAGAAGGCTTCATAGGGGAATTTTACCAAGCATTCAGAGAATACCTGGAAGCAATCCTACACAAACTCTTACAGAACAGAGAAAGCTAAAACAAACTCCTTAACTCATTCTAAGGAACCATCATAACCCTGATACCAAAATCACATAATATCCACAAGGATAGAGATTCATAGCTCTCTCTCTCTCTCTCTCTCTCTCAGAAGCATAGATGCAAAAATCCTTAACAAAATCTTGGCCAATATAATTCAACAACAACAACAGCAGCAGCAGCATAACAACAACAACAATAATAAATAATACATCATGACCAAATGGGACTCATACCAGGTATGCAGGGATTGTTGAAAATTTGAAAAATAATTAAATGTAGCCCACTGCATAAAAAGAAAAAGGGGGAAAAAAGATGATCATATAAATGGATGCAGAAAAATAATTTGATAATATCCAACACCCATTCCTAATAAAGGCTCTCAAGAGCATAGGGTGAGAAGAGAAAAATGTTCAATCAAAAAAGGCATATATGAAAAACCAATAGCAAATATTACACTTAATAGAGAAAAGCTGAAAACATTTCCACTGAACAAGGCAACCTCACAAGGATACCCCATATTCCCCCTTGTATTTAATATTGTGCTGGGAGTTTTAGCCAATGCCATAATATAATGACAAGATATCAAGTATGTGTGTTAGTCCAGGTAGACTAGAGAAATTCGTAGACAAGCATATGGATATAAGGGTAAGGCTTATACAGAAGAGGAATGAAACATTAAGAAAGCATCCCACCCAGTCCAGTTCAAAGTCTTAAGCCCAATATTAGCCCATATGCCTGATACCTGTCTACAAAGTCTCCTTCTGACTCACAAAGTCACAGGTCAGTAGGTGTAGAATCGTGGCACTGACGAGGGTCTCCCCACAACTCCTCGCTTCCAGGGCTCAGGGTCCATCAACAGCATCCAGTGTTGGTAGAAGCAACTCAGCATTGGCAGGGGTCTCCACGTGGCTTCTCCAGCTTCAGAGGTCTGGCTGCATCAGGGTAAGGCCATGTGGCTTCTCCTCCGGCTCCTCTAGCTTCTTGGAAGCAGACATCTTGTCTTGCCTGTAGTTCATTGTCTCGGAGACTAACTCCTAACAACTGGGGAGATGACCTCTCATCTCCACAAGGGAAATATGGCGAGATTTCCCAGACGTCTCGAGAGGAAGCCATGCCCACACAGAGGCCTCATTGGCTACTCAATGGCTATCTCCAGATTAACAGGCTAGACTCCACCCCTACATCTCAATCATGAAATTGACATAGGAATATGACCACCACAGTAAGACTGGATAAAGGAGAAGGGAACTTTTTGTTATTTGCAGACAATATGATCTTATGTATTGAGAATCTCCTAAGGGGTCCACAAAAGGATTGTTGGAAACAACAGAAGAGCTTAGTAACATAGTAACATACAAGATTAACAGGGAGAAATCAATTGTATTCCTATAAACAGTGTTGGCAGCACAGAAATACCTATCAAGTATCAGTACCATTCACAGTAGTCATTCAAAAGCTGAGGTAGTTAAGAATAAACCTAACCAAAAGACAAAAAGACCTTTACAAAGAAAACTTCAGAACATTACTAAAAGAGACCAAATGGGATCTATTTAACTGGAAGAATATTCTGTGTTCATGGATTGGAAGACTCAATATAGTGAACATTTCAATATTACCTCAAGAAATCTACATGATCAATACAATCCCAATCCAAATTCTGACATTTTTCTTCAAAGAAATGGAAAAAACTGATAGCCACCTTCATATTGAAAAGAAAGAAGCCCAGAATAGGCAGATAACTCATGAAGGGGAAAAAAAGTAGTTAAAAAACAAACAAACAAAAAGTAGGTGACCTTGTACTACCTGACCTCAAAACCTAGTATACAATCAGATTTTTCAAAGCAACCTGGTACTATGGATCGTGACAAAAAAACTCATAAATAAAGATATCCACATACATATGATTGATTTTTGACAAAAGCCCCAGAAGCATTAAATAGGAAGCGTATACCCTCTTCAATAAATGGTGTTGGAAACTGGATATCTATATGCTAAAGAATGAAACAAGACTCATATCTCATTCTATGCATTAAAACAGGTTGGGGATGGATAAAAGACCTAGATATCAAACCCAAACCTATCAGAATCATCAGTGAGAAAATTGGGGCAAAGCTAGAAGCTAAAGTGCAGGAAATATATAGGTTAGCAGAATTAACAAAGGAATATACTCTGCATAAAATAAAATTGATGAATGGGATCTATTAAAAATAAAATACTTGTGCATATAAAAAAAACCTTCATTAAAAGAGTAAAAAGACTGACCATAGTTGTGAAAAGGCATTTAGTAATGACAAAGTATTAATTACTAACGTGTACAACATTTTATAAGTTTACAAGAAAAACTAATTGCTCACTGAGAAGGTGGACAAAAGGCTTGAACAAATGATTCAGAAAGGATGACACTTAAATGGCTAATAAACACATTAGGAGCTGTTCCAGGTCATTAGCCATCTGAGAAATGCAAATCAAAGCAACAATACCACCTAACACACATTACTGTAGCCCAATTTTTTAAAAAAGCAAAAAACCACTGAGAACAATAAATTTTGGAGAGGTGTGGTGGTAGAGAAACTTGTATCCCCTTCTGGTGGACTCTAAAATGAGTAAAGCCACTGTGGAAGGTGGCATGGTAATACCTAAAACAGATGAAAATTGAACTACTATATGACCTAGCAATACCATTACCAGGCATATACCCAAAAGAAATAAGAAACAGATTACACACAGATGATTCTTCCCCCACGTTCATCAAAGCACAGCTCTCAGTACAGAAAGCTGGAAAGTGCTTAAATTACCATCAATAGAAGTGTAGGTAAAAAGACAAACAAGCAAACAAACAAAAAAAAAACAACCAAAAACTCTGGTACATTCACAATGGAATACTACTCATCCCTAAAAGCTAGCAATGAAACATTCCAAGTCATGGAGAATCTGGAAGACATGCTGAGTGAAATTTGTACAAAAGGGCATAGGTGTGAGTCTATGGCGGTAAGAAATAGCAACAGAAGGGGCACAAGCTGAAGCTTGTAGGGCTTCCAGTCTTCTGACTAGAGACCAGGCAGTCTGGTAAGGGCTGGACCACTGTCAATGAACCAGCCACACATTTTCTGCTCCAAGTAACTATTTTGTAGGTCATTTGGCCAGAGGGTACCTCATGAAAGCTGAGATCAAATAACTGGGGGAGGCAGTCAGATGCTGTCTGCTGAGTAGTAGCATGCGGACCTGAGGGAAGGTTCCCCAGAGAGGGAGGTGGTATCAGAAGGATGTGTTTTTTTGATGGAGGGACCATGTAGAAGACCAAGAGTAGGGGTGACAGTCACATTTGAGTGAACATAGGTGCATGTCTGTTGCGGGGGGGAGAGGTGGAAGGGCTGTGCATCAGGTGGGGGGAGGAGAGACTGAGGTCGCCATTAGGATCATTAGGTTGGGAAGATTTTTAGTGGCATGCAGGCAAAGGGGGAAACTCACCTAGAACATAATCCAGGAACCTAGGCTGGGTGCCGCAAAACACTGGGACACCGAATCCTGGCTTTGAGGATATTCATGATGTGTACCAGTGAGACGCTATATGGAAACACACCTGCGTGAACTGGAATCAACCCCAGGCACACTTGCAAACTGAGGACTTCAGGTGGAAAACACATGGTGTCTGAGGTAGAATAAAACAGCTATGCCAAGAGCGGTATACTGTTGGTTGGCCAACAAGCAAGTTCTTGCTGCGTGAACACCGGTTTTCTGTCTCAAGACACATACTAATCTTGGCAGCTCTGTGACAACAATTCGGTTATCTTCTGCTTATGCTCATTCAATTTAGAGTGTATCTCATAGGGGCATTGCCTTGGGGTTCACCCTTTGGAAGCTGCCATTTGTTTTATTAATTTTTGGGGGAAATGAAACCAAAGGATCTTGAGCCTATATGGAAAAAATATAACAAGATTTTTGGGGAAGACATCTAAGAAGGAAAACTATATTTAGGAATACATATACCAAAATACAGGAAATTGTGCAATGAAATTTGACATAATTGAACTATCGAACATTATGATGAAAAAATTGACTCCCAAATTACAGAAAATAAATTAAACAAAAAATAAATAAAATAAAATAAAATAAAGGCTCAGATCCATGAATAGATTTGGGGCTAACAATAAATTCTAGACCTCAAGAACAATCTGTTCTTATATTATGGCCCAGTTTGATACTCACTTTCATGAAATGATCACTGAAGATACAGGCACAACAGCAAAGTGTGGTGAAGAAAGTAGGTGGTGCCTAGCTATCAATTGGAATACTCTTTGGAGACTTAGAGACTTTACTCAAACAAACATCCGTCTATGCAAGGGGCCAACTGGGTCCGCATGGAGGAAGCACACACCTGCTTGTGTAATACAAAGATGATCATAAAACTCAGATATGGTGAGCAGAAAGCACCAGAACAAAAATTGTAGACCCCATTCTGTCTGTGGAGGACTATGGAGGAGACTGAGAGCCCACAACTCTTCTGCAGAGTATCTGGTCAGATTGAGCCTCTGGCGTATCCTCTCTAGTCAAAGGCAAGAGTTTCAAACATCCTTACTTTAGGAAAGAGACCTGTAGATTACTCTCGGTCAAACTTGACACTTACCCAGTTGACCATCTTATATACATGACCTGGGTTTGATTTTGTGCAATTATCTCTTACTGATTCAATGACAGAAGCCTCTTTTCTGGCTTTTGGATTATTTTTGGAGGTTTATCCTTCTTGTACATTATCAGTAATTATGTCTGTATGCTATCATATTTCTACCCTTACCACCTTAGCGTAAATTTGTTTTCTACTGTTTTCTTTTTGGGTCTCTCAGTTGGGAAGCATAGGAGTAGGGTAAGAATGATGATAATGATGGATCGATACAGAGGGTTATAGGGGTAGAAGTGGAAATGGGAAGGGAAGCAGGATTTCTTGTCCCTAGGGGAATTTGGAGGGAGTACTAGGGTGAACTATAATTGCGTAAATCAAGTGGATGTGGGAGTAATTAAACAATTCTCCATGTTATGAAGGAATGATTGACCCATTGAATTATGTCATGTATAAATTATTTGCCAATGTTACTGTTGAAAAAAGGGAGGGGAATTATTAATATAGAGAAAAAAACAAAATTTGAGATAGAAACATTTAAGAATGACATTAAAATTATGTTCATTTTAATGTTAAATCTCACCATTACATGAGATACATTAATGGATTCTGTTTGTATACTCAATAGCAGCACACACAAAATAAAGGTTTTGTCAAATGCACTTGAGAATATATTCTTAAATGAGATTAAACCATAAAAATAGTCAGGAATAAGTATAGAAGCATTCACTGAGTGAGTATCTTAACTGAATTAGAACTTTCCTTTTATGACCTCCATTATTTTTTTAGCCATAATTCAAATTTAAACACTGGAAATTTAATGAAAATAAAATATTTGAAAAGCAATGCTATTTTAAAAGAAAATTAAAATTCTAAATTTTTTTAAGAAAATGGAAAATAAGTCTTATACTTTAAATTTTTTACATTAAATCTCTAAACATGTATCAAGGAACTAGTCTTTCCCATACCTCATATTTTAGACTGCTGACTTCTATAGTTAGTTATGAAATAATTATATCTGTAAGCATATACATTTTAATGACATAAGTTTAATTATGCTTATATATTTCAATAATATAAGAATGTATAAGTATAGTTATAAAGCATCAGATATAATAATTTTAGATTACAACAGTACAAGGAACACAATTATTCTTGCAAAATAGTTCTATATTGAATTGCAACATTATTGGTAACTCCAGGGAAGAAGTTTCTATTTTGTTTTCTTCAGTTTTTCCTTGTATTCCTTTAATTATATGTTTAATCTCAAGAAAGCTGTCGAAAAAGTTTCAAAATACTACTTAACATTTGTAGCTAAAACACCTAGTGTAGCCAAAAATCATCAACAGTAACAACACCAGCAGCAAGGGAAATAAGAGTTCTTGCTCATTGCTCATCAGTACACAAATGACTCAAAGTGACTCCAAGCCTAATTGTAACTGGGAAATTACAAGAGCACTTCAGAAGCTATAAAAAGTAAATTAGCATAGATTTCTTGTCTTGTACTGATATATATATACACACACATATATATAGACTGGATTTATAAAAGTTCTTTTATTATTATAATGATTGGCAAAGATATTTTTATACAAAATATTAAATATCTGCCAAAAAAACTGCATTCATACCATATTTTCAGACAGATATTCTTTATGGACAGATCTATGAGATCACATGTCTGCAACTCAACTTTGAAAAGGAATTTGAATTTGAATTTTTTAGGTTTATATATTTAAAAAATCAAGTAATTGTAATTTCCTAAAATGTAATTTGTGGCAGCTACACAATGTCCTGTTAGCTTGTGAATGGGTGGAGCTTAGCCTGTCAATGAGGTCACAGTTCGACGACCTCATTTGGAGGCACTAACCTGTCTGGAAGTTAGATACGCTCTCCACTCTCTGCTGGTCTTCCTCCTGATAAGATACTGGATTTACACTGACGCATGCAGAGCCCTGGCACAGAGGAGCCACGTAGAGACCCCCGCCAGCATTGAGATGCTTTTACTGCCACTGGATTCACAAGACTTTCCACTCACTGTCCTGTGATCTTTCGGCACGAGGCATCATTGCATGTGTTGACAGAGGAGGAATTTATAGACTAGCAATGGACAGATGGGTTAATATCTGAATTATGGTCTTGATCTTGACTAGGCTGAGATGCTACCTTACTATACAATTGCTCTTTATATAAAGATTTTTGTGATGCACATGTGTGTCAATGAATATTTTTTTCCCTAGTCTAATCAGACTAACACATTATGATTCTTTGGGAGTGGGATACTAGAGAAGCAAATCATGAAGATGGAGAGTGGATGCTTCTTTGACTTCTGCCATGTGGTAACTTTTCTTCTTTGGCTAACCAGAGGTCAGATAAAGCCACAATGTTTACTTGGTTGTTTTCTAGAAAGAACATGGAGAGTTAAGGTTTTGATTCCTTTCCTTGGTTATTCCTGTCTGAAATGGTAAAAATAAAAGTGATGAATATATATTTTGAGTTTGGGGGATGAAATTGCTCCTTGAGTTTCTCAAGGAATCATGCTGCTTAGTGGAAATGGCTAACAGAAGGAAAAATGGCTACAGAAATCCAGGCTTTGTCTTGATTCAGTCAGAGGCCTAAGCCCATATTTTGTATCAATAGAATAATTTAGATAAGAATTAAGATACGTTAGATAAGGATTAAGATACATTAGATAATTTGGCTGTTTTAAGAAATGAGTTTAGGAATGGGCTATACTTGGCTTATACTGCTTTCTTCAGCCTATTGTTATTGACATAATGAATTGAAAGAAGTTATTATTGGAAAGTAAAAATGGAAAGTTTGTAAGACTACTTTTCTTCAGCCGTTAAATTGAAATGGAAGTGGGATAAGACAGGTCTGCAAAAAAGTTTCTAAAATAAAAAGCCTCACTCCATATCTTGAGCAATCAGATGAAGTGACTTGCCTAGTGGGCTGTTGACAGATTGAAAAGGAAAAAAGGAACTCTGATTTGTTGAATTTTGAACTCGTGGTTTGTGCCTGAAGCTGGAAGAATTTGGGCCACGGAAGGAACACTCCATACTAGGGCTGAACTGTTAAATGGAGGCTGTGGGCAGGCTGAAATGCTTGCTAGGTGACTACCTAGATCCACTTCTGAGAGGAAGTGAGAAAAACACAGCAATAAAGAAGTGGATTGAGTTTGGCCACTGACATCCATGGATCTGGTTCATAGGGACTGGAGAAGAAAATGAGGTGAGGTTATGAAGTTCATAACCTAGAACAAGGAGGTTAGAATTGTTGAGAATTTGTGATGGGCCCCATGGTCTAAAGGCAAGACAAGCACATTTCTTTTTGTTTTTGTTTTTTGGGGGGCATCACTGCCCTCAGGTTGTGGGAGTAGGAGGCCCAGCCTTTGCTCTGTGGAACTGGAATCCAACCTCCATCCCAGTGGTCCGCAGTCCCGCGCAGAACCACTACACCACCGGGCTCAGCCCGTCCACGAATATTTTTATTTCATCTTTTTATAAATTCCTTACTTTCATTTCCTCATGAGGACAAAGAGAAGCAGTATTTAAATATCTGAAATACCATTTTTATTTTATTCTGCATTCATCCAAAATCATTTATTTTGTACATATACCTTTTCCAAATTTAATTTAGGTTAATATTAAAGTGCTATCATCCCTAAAGATCTACCTGTTGATAGAAGAATTAACAAGTTCTATGTATAATTAGGACTACACTTTGTATACAGATGACTAGCACATAATTTACTGCATTCAGAATTGTCCACAGACAAATGTTGAGAAAATGCTGCCTGCCCATTCAGCTTATGTATTTGAGCAATTTTTAGCACCCTTTATCTGCAATAATTGGAATTTAAAAATCTCATTACAATGTACTGTTGTGAAACTATTATAATATTCTTTTACCCAGCCCCCAGTATCAAATTTTGATTCATTCTCTTTGCTCAAATAAAACAAGCTATAGATCTTTGGAAGCAGATGGCGTGGTTTAGAGTTCTGAAACAAGAATGCAATATTGCTGTATTTCAGAAGTGATGAAATGTTTTTACATTACAGAAAATAAAGATAGAAAGGTTTCATAATGGAATTTACTCTTCACTAAAAGAAAATTTAGTACCTACCAACATTTATAGCCTTTTTACATTATACTGGACAACAATATCATCTCTAGAAATATCAAGTTGTTGGTTCTCATCTTGGCTTTTCGATTGTCACTTTCCCCCTTATTATTATTTACTAGCTAAAAGTGTTTCTTGCATTTTGTATCTTTCTGTTCCATGTCATGAACGAAGCCACAGAGGGGACATAGAACCTGTGTTTGTACGGCGTATGAGCAAAGCTTTAGACTCGGATTAGACACTCATCTCATCTCCACCAGTTGGGTAGGACTGTGTCAACCAAGGCCAGCACCTTCTCTACAGTTGAGCTGCTTTTGACTTAGAGGGACCTAATATAGGTTTGCAAATGGATTGAATCTTTTTGAGACAGTCTCTCCCACAGTGGCTGATAGGTTTGGTTCATGAAACTTGGGGCTAGTATTTTAACATCTCAAGGTGCCATATTTAGCTCTCATGCCATAATCTGTATCTGTACAATCCGATTTTTGCAAGAAATTATCAAAATGCAGTTATAAAGAATCCCAACAATACCTTTCACATAATAGATGCTCAATATATTTCTATAATTATTCAGCTATTATTTCTACTATATCATTTATATTTTCAATAAGTCTGAAAAATTCTGAAAAGTATCCAAAGACTTCCATGTCACATCTCTCTAATGTCTAAGTAAATGGTTGTCTTATATAGTCAGCAAGAAAATAGAGAAGTGGGGAAATAAACTAACAAGTTCTTAGAGTCAAATACATGTTTATCATTGTCCTTCAATAAATGGCATTTTCATAACAGATATGAGTTTAGGCACCTGCTCTAAAAATCAGGCTATATTACATTTATTTGAATTTTTCAAATCAGATCATTATGCTTGAAACCTGTTAGGGTAGATAGAAAATAGAATGCGAATACTATTGAATCACCCATCTGGTTCATATAAGATCTCTTCTTTTATTTAAGAAACCTTCATTCAAGATGCCTGGCTGACCCATGATACATGACCCACCTTATCTGTAATTTTACAGTCCCATAAAGAGTGGCAGTGTAGGAAGCTCACAAGAGCAGTTCTAGCTTGTCTTATTGGGTCACTATGAGGCACTATCCACTCCATAGCTCTGAGCATGTTGTTTTGTTTGTTTGTTTTTGTTTATGATGTTAGGTAGTTAAGTCTCCTTATGCTGATACTTCCACATGGAGGTCTTTCTTCAAGCTCATAGGAGTCTGTTTGCTTTAGAATGTAGGATTTAGAATGTAGGATTAATCCCCAGCCAATGGAATATAGGGGACATTCAAGTATTGAGAATATTTCTGTGCATCTCAGATATCCAGAAAAATTGTGTACCTATATGTTGGGGGAAGATAGGACTTTCCCACAATTATATCTACTCCAAAATAGCAAACAAATATTGGTAGCCATTTGCCAACTCAGAAGCTTAGATGTATTCTCCCTAAAGGCTTCAGTTATCTGGGGCTCTTTCTCTTCCACGGAAAGATAGGGTTAACTCCATGCTGCTAAGACATTGGTTTACATCTCCTGAAGTCTAACCACAGGTAGGCAGAGTTCACACACTACAGATAACGATCTCTGAAGAATCAAAGTACTAGTCAAACCTGTTCTTCCACCTTTAGGAGTCTAGGGTCTGTTCTTGTGACATGGGACCACAGTGACCTCCCTGCTATCACCTGTATACCGCTAGGTCATCTCCTTCATTTCTGTGTAACCTATGGGATAACTCTTTCCTGTGACCTAAGTCCTTGCCTCTAATTAGGGGCCTTGTATGGCCCCAAAAGTTATGTAAGGCTGGTCAGAATGAAGGAGCTCTCTTGGCTGCTTCTCCTCTCCCAAGTCCTCTCCCTCTTCCCTTTCCCCATGTCCTCAGCTCCGGCCTCTTACCCTCTCCCACGTGGACCACCAAGGGGCCTGAGACGAGCATGCTACCATGAAATGTGCCTGATTCTATTATTTCTCCTCACACTCTCTATGACTTTGCTATAATAGTTAATAATTATCGCCATACAACTACTCTGTGATGTATATGTGATGTATACTGTGATGTATATGTTGGAGGCTGGCTTTCTTAAACACCTATACCTATAGGTTGAACGCTGATAATGCCTCCTGTATTGCTTTCATAATTTCTTTTGTTGTTGCTATTGTTTGCTAACCTAACTCTATAATGTGAACTAAATATAGTATTCCTTTGATTTCTCTTAAGTTTCCTCTGTCTTTTATGCATTTGTATACACTTAACATCTGTCTGAAAAACTTTCTTTTGCTTCAGCATTATTTAAAATGCAATTTAATTTTGTAATCCCTAAATGTTGATCATTTCTGATGGATGGATTCCTATGTGAGACTTTTTTTCATTTCTACTTCTCCAGTGGTTATACATTCCTTGAATATTATTTTTAAGCAAATGTTTTGGAAATGTATTTTTCTACCAATAAGACTAACAGCTATCATTCCTGAAATTTCTTGTGAAAAGATGGCTAAAAATATAATAAAGGTCATAAATTAGCTAGATTCTCTTTTGTAATAACCTATAGATGAAGCAGCAAGTCAAATGGCAAAAATAGCATTTCTGTGTTGGAATTTTACTTGGTTGTGCTTCAACAGGCATACTTGAGAACATGATTCACTTGAGATCCACACATACTTATCCACATACACACATTATGTATAGTTATAGTTATACAAGGAAAACAATTGTATCATATATAGAATAGCATTTTTATAACTTTTGAAAAAAGGGACAATATTTTTTGGTAATAATGTTTTCATTACTCATGTAATATATAAAAATAATGAATAGTACATTAACAATGCCATACATGCTTTTATAGTGAATCAAAAATGCATGCTAGAAAATCACAACTCCTTCTATAAAAAAGTATCAATAGCCTTTAGTTGCAATACTAGTTTCCTCCTCAACAAAAGATGATTTAAGTTACATGGACCTTTTCTATTTAAACTTAGCCATTATTTGAAATCAAAGATGTGTGATGAGATCCTACTGCCTTGTTAAAGATATCTTCAAAGAATTTTTACATTAGTGTGTATCCCCTTCTCCCCACCACCCACTGTTAAATGCATTTCTTTGAAAATCTACCATCCACTGAGATTAAAGTCTTTTGACTAGCTTACTTACAAGAACAGAGAATGAATAGAAATAGTAACTTGATATAGCGACTATTTTCTGTCTTACAAAATATTTTCCATGCAAAAAAAAATTTGAATTGGTGACATATGAAAGTCCAGATTTCTTTTTATGCCTCGATATATAAATTAATTTCTGAGTCAGGGAAATGCTGTCAGTTTTTTAATTTATTTACTTCTTCAGATAGATTCCTGTGTATCCTTTATATTCCAGCTTACTTTCTTGTGAAAATATACTATTTATATTGAACAAAAAACTTGACGCTCCACTGTAACTCTTGCTCCAAAATGCTTAATTTTAAGAGGTAGGGTATAGGAAAAAGACATATTTATGATAAAGATCAGCTCTCTGAGGCAACCACTTGCTTTCTCCAGTGTATGCTTCCTTTGCTCCTGAAGCAAATAAGAAAATTAAAAGTATGGGGGTGTCAAAAAGTTGGAATATAAAAATGAAACTAAAGACAAAGGAATTTTTCCACAAATCTTTGATGCCTTCTTAAACTGTATAAAAATAAGATTTATTGTTCTATGTGCTCCTTTTCTGCAATGTTGACCAATTAAGAAAATTAAATCAAAATTGCAAAGACCAAATTACCTGAGCCCATCTATGAACAGACTTCAGAAATTATTTATTATAATGGAGCCAGAGAGAAGGAAGAATTACTTAATATCATGTATGTAGGAAGATATTCTATAGAGGAAAATATATTCTCAATTATCATAAATATACAATATCATGTCTTTCTTGGATATATTTTTGATGAATTATAGAAACAGTGATAAAGAATATTGTGTATTTCAGGTCATCAAATAACTGCAGCTCAATTCCTTAAGGGTTTTTAAAAAAATATGCCCTGGGTTGAGCCCCGGTGGTGTAGTGGTTGTGCGCGGGACTGCGGCCCACTGGGACGGAGGTTTAATTCCAGCAGTGGGGCTGGGCCTCCTACTCCCACCACCAGAGAGCAGTGATACCCCCCCCCAAAAAAAAAAATATGCCCTAAGCATTTTCTTCACCAAAATAAAAGAATGGTTTGCTAGCATGTTTCCATGTGTGTGTGTGTGTGTGTGTGTGTGTGTGTGTGTGTGTGTGATATAGTAAAGTACCCCTTAATTAGGAGCTACTTGAATTCTACACCCAGAGCCGAATTACTTGACTGAGCAAGACATTTGACTTCCTTGATCTCAGTTTCCATAACTGTCTAGTAGCTGCTGTTAGGTACAATCTAGATGGTTTCAGTTCATCTGCACAGCAGAGAGAATCACTGCCTGGTCTTACCTCTTCTTCACAATAATTCTTATGTTGGACCCATAATTATAGCCACTGTGTTAATACATCTTTTAGAGGATCTTCCTCTTTACTATGATGTCCTTACTGGTGACTGGTCTCCTCCTGATTAAATATGTGAAACGGAGTCTCACCCCCCTCACTTCTATGAAACAGTCTAGTTGGACATCTTCCAAGAGATATTTGTTTTTTGCCAGTACTTAACTTCCCTTAGAATGAACACATCAATTTGAGCACTTTGTTATGAAAAAGAAATAATGACTATGATGATCTTAATCGTCATGAATGATGAATTTGATCATTCAAAATTTCAAAACTTACTAGGAGTCATCTACTCCAAGATCAGAAAAATACCAATGTTGCTACCACTACTCACCATTTCAAACCACAATAGAAATACTCTGTTAGAATGGGAGAAAAATGTGGCACAGAAATTCAAATTTTGAAGCTCATAAAAGAACATTAAAAAGACTTACTGAGCTGGTTGAGATGGGCACAACTTCATATCACTATTGATTTGAGATATTCTTTGACCCTGGAACTGAAAGTAATCGCTGGTGTTATAATTAGATAAGGGATTGCATTACAAAATAATGACTATCATTTATAAATATTGTGCTCCTTTAAAAATCTTCAATATGAGACCATATAGTCAACAATTACTTTGAAACAAAGAAGGTGATATAAGGCTTCTAATTAGCAGCTGCTCTTTTGATGAAGCATCTCAATTTATATTCCATTGATTCTTGGAGACTGCTAATTCATGTTGTTGTTTTTTTAAAAAAGGTGGCATAAATAAAGTATAAAGGGATAATTTAAGATAAATATGTACAAAATGGAAAGAAATATACATTTTTTTAAAAATCTGACATATACAGTACTGGTTAATGATATAACTTCTTTCTTCAATAAAATTGATACTTGATTCTTCAATATCATCATTTCTTGAACACATGTTACCCCCTGAAATTGGTGAAAGGCAGCCTCCAAAATTGAATATATCACAAAGAGCAAAGATTTTACAGGGAGGGTGGGAGGGTGAAAGAGTGATTGCAGCGCATTTAACTAAAAAAAATAAAATCCCTCCAGTGCGAAGTATTGAATTCAGAACTTTTGAGAGTAACAATTAAAAAACCCTTTCAAATGGAGAAGAGCAGTCGATTCTTTTATTTCTAGTTGTATTCTGCTAGACTTCCTAATTCTTTTTTTAAATGATTATCACGTGACTACCTGAAAGAATATAGAGCTTGAAAGCTATCTTCCCTTTCAGAAAACAGAGATGAGAGAAACAGGGGCCCTGAACGTTGACATAAATAAAATATAGGACTGAGCCCCGGTGGCGTAGTGGTTGTGCACGGGACTGCGGCCCACTGGGACAGAGGTTCAATTCCAGCAGTGGGGCTGGGCCTCCTACTCCCACCACCGAGAGCAGTGATGCCCCCCAAAAAATAAAGATAAAAATGAATAAATAAAATATAAAGGCATAAATAAAATAAGATATAAATATTATATATATATATATTCTGAAAAATTCAGTAATGGGTAATGACATAACACTTTCTCAATGTCTCAGTTTAGCATTTCCATTACTAGTTCTTTTAATGTATAATCCCATTGTATTATCCTTGATATGAAGTTCAAAGACATCCTGTGATATATTTTGCAGTAGTTTTAATTAGTTGATCTATTGATGCTACTTTAAAACACTATGAAGCAGGGCCTAATTTTTATTATTATTCTTTTGTAAATAATAAAAATAAGGTCATGTTTATTGTTAGCAAACAGTTGGACTTAGTTTAGAATTTAACTCACTTTTGTGTAAGTTTATAAAACAATTTTATTCTATATTATGGAGACTAATAGTAATTTTTCTAGCATATTTTAATTTTAAAAATTTGCCTTCTTTGGTGTACTGAACACCTTGCTAGAAATTTTCTGTACATATTTTCTCAAATAATGCTCGAAGATCATAGTTTAATTGTCATAATAACCTAGAGTAATGGGTTAAAATACAAAACAAAATAACTTATTTATTTATATATCTATTTACATGTTTGTACTTTGATTACCTCAAGCACCACCATGAAATATATTGTAATCCATTCTTTAATGGATTTTGCTTGCACCTACCTCCTGACCAATGAATCTGCATCAGCTCAAAGACAGGGAGTCTTTTGCCATACATATATTAAATTGATCTCATTCAATCTCTAGCATATCTACGAGTTAAAAGTCAAAAAACAAACCACTACCATTAAATAAATTCCACCTCATAATGATTCTATATAAGATTTTTGACATTATAAATCTTTATAATAACAGACTTACCTTCCTTCCACAGAGAAGCTGGTGGATTTGAACCGCCAACTCTGTGACTCGCAACCCAAGCTTACCTCAAGCACCACCATGACAATTACCGCTATACTATTCAAGAGAAAACTGCAGTCTAGATGTTATACAACTAGTTTCAAATTTGAGGCATTTAAGGCAGGGAACTCTCAGATGGCTTCATTTTTGAACTGAAAAACAAAGCCACTTTCAGGCTGTGAGTCTGCCCAGATTAAGTCCCAAATTTGCTTAAGAGAGACAAGAATGTCTATTCTGTTCATGTAGACTCTCAGCTCACCATAAATAACTTTTGTTTATGGTATGACTTTTAGAGTGCTTTCTTATGCTGCATGAATAATCTGATACAATCATTAACTCCAAACTCTATTTGCTGCAATACTGTCCATAACAATTACAATTCAAGAACATCAGGCAGGAAGTCCTTCCCTGTGAAACTTCAAAAGACAGCCTGGGAGCCTGGGAAAGGGAATTGGATCTGAAAAACTTTCCTCAGTGTAGTGCTTCTAAAAGACAATGGACTTCAGAAACATTTATGCTAGAAGAAATACTCTGAAGACCACCAGTCACACATGTTTTCACTTTTAGAAAAATAGGAATATAGCTCACAACTCCCTGTCTTTGAGCTGATGCAGATTCATTGGTCAGGAGGTAGGTGCAAGCAAAATAGTAAAGAGAAACAAAATTATTTTTACCAAATGCCAAAGTTAGAGCACATGGCTGACAAATACAAAACTGGAGAACAATTCTTAAAATCGTCAATTAAGAAGAGGGAGACTAGCAACTAAAACTTTTGATTATGCAGTTGTGATGACAAATTAGGCTGTTAACTAAAGTGTCAGTAGCGTGAAACCACAGGAAACCATTGGAGAAATATTTGGTTTTGCATCCCCTTAAAAAAAGCTAGTCTCTGAATCCCACAAAAGCAGTTCTACCATGTACTGTAGTGTCACTGTAAGTCAGATCAACTTGATGACAGTGAAGTCTTTTTTATTTTATATTATCTGATGCTGCATTTTCATAACACCTAGATAGAGAGCATTCTTGAAATCCAAACATATGTATTTAAGATATACTATTGAGGCTTTGCCTTATTTCCTTACTTTGCTGGACAGATACAACTCCTGGTAGAGCCTTAGATTATATTCATTGATAACAATGGAGCAATTTTATTTCACTATTCATTTCTCATAAAACAAAGTAACAACTAGCTATTTCTGTACTTAAATATTTCATAAAAGAAAATGGAGGGATCATGGAATTTTGGTACACACACAAAACAACAACAATGTATTTTTTCATTTTTCTTGATAATTTCTCAGCCTAAGAGGAAGATACCAGCAACCGTTTAGTTATCATGTACTTTGTATCAGGGCACCGTGTACTTGTCCACAGTAGACAAGGCCACTGAGAGCTTTATTAGAAATGTGTGTAGTTGAGCCCTTCCATCTCCATCAAAAAGTCCTTATGTCCAGATAGACAGGATCCCAGTTCGGAAAATATCCACAGCTAGAAGAAAATCCCTTATGCAGATCTCTTGGCAGCACATTACAGGGATGGCGCTGGCCCTAGACCTCGCACCATCACTATCCACTCCTTGTGTTGCCAGCAGATTAATTTGCAAGACTTTATCTGTGGGGCAGAATACAAAAGCCTTCCTATTTTCCTGTTTGAGAACTGTTGTGAGAAGTTGCCCATTTTCACAAATATTCCTATCATTATAATGGATTTTGAAATGACTGGAGTGTTCAAAAGTAGTCCTTGGAAAATATGAAGTTTCTTTTGTAAAGTTCTGATAGAGCTGACCCCCTGTGGCGTAGTGATTGAGTGTGGGATTGTGGCCCACTGGCTTGGCGGTTCAAATCCAGCAGCAGCAAGACTGGGTAGCTCCCATGACCACCAGAGAGCAGTGATGCCAAAGAAAAAAAACCCAAAACTAATAAATAAATAAGCAAGTAAGTAAATAAATAAATAAAAGTTCTGATGGTGCCTTGGCTATTCATCAGGCAACCTCTGGATTGAACCACAGACAATGGCTAAACAAAGTGCATGGAAATCACCATAAAAATCTCTACCATTGAATTTAGTCCAATTCATGGCAACCATATAAGACACAGAGGTTTCTTCTGTCCAAGGCACTAAGCTTTATGGAGCAGACTGCCACATCTTCCATCTGCAAGACAGCTGTTATACTCAAATTGCCAACCTTTCCATTGGCACCTGAGCTCTCTAACCACTGAGCAATCAAATCTCTTGGAAGATAATTTTACCAAACTAAACTTACATCCTCAAGTTGATTTAGACTTTATGTAGTCTTTCCCTAAAAGGATAATCCTACCTTTCTCCTGGGGATTAGAGTGATCCAGAGTGATTGCACACACAGTTGCCTACCCTGTATCCTGTATTAAGCTTCAACTTTCTTCAGCATCGTTGGCTGTGGTTTGGAACTACTGACCCTGTGCTTAGCAGCCAACATGTAACCATTTCCTCTTCATGTCCTATAGGGTGGCTGTCAGCTGGAATGTACTGACGACCATGAGCTGATTTATCCTGAATTAAAGGCTATAGAAGAGAAATTTCAGATTTCTGAGGGACACTGAAGCTTTTTTTTAAGGGTGGGCCAATAAATGTGGGTACTTATGTTCTACAGGGTTTCTTAGGCTGTAAATCTTGACTGAAATGGACAGCCTCATTTTTTAGTCTGAGCTTTGGGGGTTTTGTTGCTGCAATTTTGTGATTCATAGCCAAGTGCTTCTGTGAAGGATAACTTAGCTCTTTTAAATTATCCATTACTACCTATTTCTTTCCTCTGCTGTATGCTCAAATGTGTTCTTTCTGAATAAGTATAAACTTGACAATGCTCACTCATTGTTGGCTCTATGAAGAAATTTAGAGTGTATATATATATAACATTTGGTGGCAAAATTAATAGGTCATCACAAGGTCACAGAGATATTAAACTGTCTGGAAATAGAATCCCTCACTCCAAGTCATACAACATCAATATATCTAAATTTTATCTCACTATCAATAAGAGTCAATATTTATGATTGAATTAATATATTTGCAGTCATGCTCTGTACTATTTCTTTATTTAGCACTACCCAAGGAGTCTTAGTGATTCAGTGCTTACACTTTGATCAGCAGATAGAAGCCACTAAAAGAAAGCTTCAGTTCTCTACTCCGGCAAGCATTTTCAATGTTAGAAACCCCTAACAGTCGCTATGAGTCAACATTGGGTCAATGGCAGTGAATTTCCTGTTTTGTTCTTGCTTTTATGTGCAAACCATTAGTAAACTGAATTCTAAATCTGCTTTTCATTACTGAATCCCAAGAATCTTAAAAACATATGCTATTTATGTTTCAATTTTAAAGTGAGGGAATGGAGGCTTTAGAGAAAAGCAAGCCACACTTGATAGAAATACTGCAGAGGTATGTACTGCCCAGCCCCTTTTGACAAGAGTTTGCACTTTTGCATTGTCATCACTTATACTTGAGCTATTTGGCATAGTGGGGTATTTGTTGGGCTGTTAACCACAAGGTCAGAAGTTCAAAGCTATCAGCTGCTCTGCTTCCTACTCAAAATATTGGCAGTCTCAGAAATCTACAGGGATAGTTCTATTGCTTTAAGTTGGAATCAAAATGAATATTACTTGAAGGATCACATTCTTTCTGTGCTATGCTATTTGTTGAAAAGCATTGCAAGGCATTAATTCAAGATCCACCAGAGATGTGACAATGTCTATATAAATGAGAAGTCTTGGATAAATATACCAAGTCCTTCCTATATCAGAATAAGTAACAAAGGAATTGTGTCTGAAAGTGAAAGACAGAAATTCTTCCAAACCATACCTTTATTCTGTATTGGTCTCCCACACTGGGTATACATATGTCTATAACATTATGCCTCATAAATTCGGGGTTGTCTTTTTCCTTTGGCTTTTAAAAAGAATTTTAAAAAACTAAATACAGTGCCCAGAATATTTTAAGTGATAAGCACTAGCTGTTACAATTTCTCTTATTTATTTGTCATAACCTTAAGTAATATTGGTTTTGGTTTCCTTGCCTGCCATGTCTGCTTCATTGACATTGCTCAAAAATTAATTGTTAGAGTTTTTTAACTGTGGTTGATCACTCTCCCGATTCACAGAGGCCACATGTACAATAGGACAGGATCAGTATGAATCGCATTGCTCTTATTGGTTGATTTTCAGAAGGAGATTACCAAGTGAGTCTTCCCAGTTTGATCTGGAAGCTCCCTTGGACATTCATAAAAGCACACAACACCTGAGCTATAAGATTTAAATTAAATTACTAAGGTTGCCAGAGTATATATTCAGATGAGTCTAGCAATGTCAGATTTCAGGCCTAGTTACTAAGAAAAGGTTACCATTAAAAGTCATCAGGTTAGGCCTGAGCCCCGGTGGCGTAGTGGTTGTGCGCGGGACTGCGGCCCACTGGGACGGAGGGTCAATTCCAGCAGTGGGGCTGGGCCTCCTACTCCCACCGCCGGAGAGCAGTGATGTCCCCCCCCCCCAAAAAAAAAAGTCATCAAGTTAGGGAGATCCTAGAAAAAAAATCATATAGGAGAAAGGTTAGAAAAAATTATTTACAATGTATGACCTAATATAGAATCATTGAAAGAACAAAATGAATCATTTGCTTATATTGATAAAAAATCTAGGGTGAAATTTTCCTATTCTAGAGGCTTTGATATTATTTTTTTGCTAGTTGATTGTTGTTAGACTATGAGTCCCCTCCCACTTATAGTGATCTTGTGTACAATAGACTGAAACACAGTCTCATCTAGTATCATCTTCACAATTGTTCTGCTTGAGCTCAGTGTTGTAGACACTGTGCCAATCCCTGTTAAGAAGACCTCAGATTCTCTAACCCTTCACTATACCTGCGTGATGTCCTTCACAAGGTATGACTCTATCCTGGTAGCATGTCTCAAGTATATGCAATGGAGAGTCATCCGCCTTGCTTCAAAGGACTATTCTGCCTATCTGCAAGGCAGATGAATCCTTTGTGCAATCAAGTACACATCTCTTACTACAGATGTCATTTTTACTGATAGTCATCGGTAAGTACCTCACAATCAGTAGACAGGTTTGTCATTTGCACATCACACATTCTCAAAGAGTCTTCTTCCTAACTTAATGAAACAGTCTTCACTATATAGTCCATCTTCTCAGATGATTTGGTCTTCCTTCAATAAGTATAGTGTCAGGAACCACTCCTGACAAATATCTTTCCTCATTTTAAACCAAGGATATCCCTTGTTCAGCTTGAAGGACTGTCTCTTTTTTTTTTGCATGCATCTGTTCCACATGAGCACAATTAAGTGTCCTTGAATTTCCAATCTTTGTAATGATATCCATAATTTGTTATTTTGCAGTGATGAATGCCTTTGCACAGTCAATGAAACAGAGATAAAAAGCTGTGTGATATTCTCTGTTTGCAGCTGAAGATCCATCTGATATCAGAAAGTATATATCACTCTTTCTATATCAATTTCTGAATCTGATTTGGATAGTTGGCAGCATCTAGTCAATTTCTAGTTTGTTTGTTTTGTTTTTTATCTTGGGGGGGGGGGCATCACTGCCTCTGGTGGTCGTGGGCACTACCCAGTGCTGTTCCTGAGAGCCGCCGCTGAATTTGAACCGCCAAGCGCGCAGGCGGCAGTCCCACACTCAACCACTTATGCCACTGGGGCTCAGCCCTCTAGTCAATTTCTTATTATGACTCTTTTTTTCAGTTATTTTAATTAAATTTAAGTTTGAATCCATTTAAATATAATTTACTCAATAAAATTGTTTGATACTTTCGACATTCTTTGGAATTACCTCTCCAAATGGCACAATAATATGTCTCTTCTAGTTGGTAGGCATATTTCTTGGCATAGAAATTGTTGCATGTGTTGGTTGAAACATCTTAATTGGTATTTGGACAATTCCTGGAGCCTTATTTTTAGCAACAACTTCAATGGAACTTCACCATGCTCTCCACAGGTGAAAGATGTAGCTCTCTACAATTGCAAGGATTTACAATCTCAGAAAGCTACAGGGGACATCCTAGCCTGTCCAGTAGGTCACTTCGAATCAGAATTGACTTTGTAGAACTGAGTTTGGACCATGACATAATTCTCTTTGTGGCAGTATCTATCTGATTTCTGTCATGTTCTTTTGATTCTTCCAATATCATTCACTATTTTGCTCATATTATAATTGAAAGGTACCATCATGTTAGATGCCAACAAAATGAAACACTGCCTGCTTCTACACCATATTCAATAGTTTTATTATGTTTGAACCACATGTCTATTTGTCTTTTTGAGGATCTTCTTTTGTTACCCAACTCTCTACTTTATCAATATGATATCCTTCTCCCCAGGTACTGTTGCCTGTTGATAAAATATGCACAGTACATGAGATTAAATCTCACCATCCTTATTTCTAAGAAGCATTCTGTTTGTACTTCTTCCAAGAGAGATTTGATTGTTCTTTTGTCAGTCAGTGGTGCATTCAATAATCTTTGCTGGCACCATAATTCAAATTCAGTGATTCTTCCTTGGTCTTCCTTATTCAGTGTCCAAATTTCACATATGTATTAAGCTATAAAATACCACAGATTGGGTCAGTGTCACCTTGGTTCTCAAGCTAGCATCATTTTTCCAATACTTTAAATATGTGCAACAGATTTAGGCCATGCAATCCGTCATTTGGTCTCTTTATTGCTGATTCCACAAGTTTTGATTGCAGATTTCAAAAGCATGAAATCCTTGACAGCATTTTCCCCATTTGTCATTATTTTATCAATTAGTCCAGTGCTAAGGCCTTTTGCTTTCTTTACATTAAGTTGTAATCCATAGTCAAGGCTGTAACTGCTGAGCTTCATCAGCAAATGTTTCAAGTTCTCATTTTTAGCAAGGTTGTGTCCCCTGCATATGGCAGGTTGTTAATAGATCTTGTTTAAATACTGAAGTCACATTATTCTTCACATAATCCACTTTCTCTGATTATTTGCTCAGCACACAGTTGAATATGTATGATGAGAGGACACATCCTTGACACACATCTTTCCTGATTTTCGACCATTCAGTATTATGTTGTTCTATTAGCACAACTGCTTCTTGATCCAATTTCAAGTCCTAGATAGACATAACGAAGTGCTGCAGAACTCACATTCTTCTCAAGGTTATCTGAAGTTTGTTGTGATATACACAGTCAAAAGCCTTGCATCATGAGGAGCATATTACTAAAGATATATTCTTGTATTTCAGCCGTGGTTCACCTGCTGTCATCAACAATATCTCTTTTTCCACTCCTCCTTTGTTCCAGCCTAAATTTCTGGTAGTTCCCTATCAATATATTGCTATTGTCATATTGAATTATCTTCAACAAATTTTACTTTTATGTGATATCAATGATATTGTTTGATAATTTTGAGCATTCTCTTGAGTCCCCTTCCTTTGGAATTAGTACATTATGAATCACTTGTGTTCAATTCATCAGGCAGTGGTCATCCGAATTCTTTTGCATAGACAATTTAGTACAACTGATTCTTTATCAGTATGTTGAAACATTTTAATTGGTATTCTGTTAATCCTGGTGATTTGTTTTTGACTACTATCTTCAGTATAGTTCGAATTTCTTCCTTCAATACCATTATTATTATGGTACTTATTAAAATACTTGAATGTCAACAAGTTCTCTTTGGAACAGAGATTCTTTTTCCTCTTTCCATTTTCTTTTGATGCTTCTTGCCTCATTCAATAGTTTTCCCATAGCATCTTTCCATATTGCAACTTGAGACTTGAATATTTTATTTAGTTCTTTTGATTGAAAATATGATAACATGTTCTTATTTTTTTGGTTCTGTCTGCATATTTCATTATAATATGTTATCTTCTTGAGCTATCCCTTGAAATTTTTGTTCAACTTGCTTATTCCATCATGGCTTGTATTTATTTTAGTTATTCATTATAACTAATGGAAAGACTGAGAGTCTCTTTTGATATGTACTTTGAACTTTTCTTTCTTTCCTATCTTTTTAACAACCGTTGCTTAATTTATGATGCTCTTTTTAACATACCCAAATTCATCATGTCTTCTTTCATTAGTGTCGACATTTTTTTAATGATTTCAAAATTCAGGTGGTCAGGTGGGATAAACTAAAAATCATATTTTGGTTTTAGTTTCTTGATTTCTTTTCTTTCAGCTTCAACGTGAATTTACATATAAGCTATGGATATGTTCCACAGTTGACATCTGATCTCAATTTATCAATTGATATTACAATTCTTAATTATGTAGTCCCAAAGAGATAATCAATTTGATTGCTATGTATTCCATTTTTAGGAATTCATTACTTCTGTTGGCATATAAAGATTTTTGAAGTGAAGAAGTTGGTCTTACAAAATTCTAACATTCTATCTCCAGGTTACTGGGTTATCTGGTGGTACAAGTTGCTGTTTTATTTTTCATGGAGTTGTTTTAATTTCTTCAGTCTCAACCTGAAGTTGCAACTTTGCAATTCATAATCTATTCTGCAGTTAACTCTTGGCTTGCTTCTCCATTATTTGTTCCCATAAATGCAGTACATCTATGTCTCTCAATTTCATCCAGCGAAGTTCATGTATATCACCATTGTTTTGTTGTTGAAAATAAGTATTTCTAAAGAGTAAGAAATTTGGTCTTATAAAATTCTTTCCTGTATTCCTCTTTTCATTTTTATCACCAAGTCTTTATTTTCTAACTACCTAATTTTCTTTTATATAATTCAGGTTTTTCATTTTAATTACCAGCAATTATAAATGTATCTTTGATCCACTTCAGACTCCATAAGGCAACAAAAAAATCTTCACTTTCTTCAATTTTTAGTTTAATGGTTGGTATGATAATTTGAGTACACATTATTTAAATTATTCAAACTTATTAACTGATTTTCACTTTAGGTGCACAGCTAGCATCCTATCACTGCTACTGTTTTGCTTTAGGACAGATTTGTAAAACAATATTTTACAAAATTTTGGATTTTTTCCTTTCTTCTTTAATTTATCATTTCCAGCATGCTACAGTATCTGATTGCCCAATTCATAATGTCCAGTACCAATCCATTCCAACTATTACTGCATAATATTAATATCAATAGCACTCTATTTTATTTTGTGCTACTTCCATTCCTAGATTCATATTTTGTACATTACATCTATCAATTAATAATGAATTATTAGTTGCTTCTTCTCATTTTAAATTGTGTGACATCAACAAATGCAGTTCTCAAAGCTTTACTCTATGCCTATCATTAAGTTGACCCTATTGAAGCAGCTCCTCTCCTATTACAGTTTCAGAGACTTTTCATCTGAGTGACTTATCCTCATATCCTATATCTGACATGGATTTGCAATATTTTTCAGAAGTAGATCACCATACCTTACTTCCTAGCCTCCTTATTGTGGAAGTTCTACTAAACCCTACGCGATGGGCCATCCTTCTGGTATTTAGAACACAGGTGGGTGCCATAGTTGCAGAATCAAAGCAACACACTGGTCATAGTGAAATAAAGTAACAGATAAGTGTTGGACAATGCAGATGTTTTCTTTGTATTTATTGCTTCACATAGTCTGTGTTCCATAATACTTTCAATGTTTTCTGTCAGCTCAGATATCCTTTTGGAAGATAATTCTGAAACCCAAGACCAAGGAAATTGGTGAATTCACAATTGGTGAATTGTGTCAGCTAATGAGCCACAATTCAAGTCACAAAAACCATAGATCCAAGGCTAATGCAAGGTACTGGGCCAAAAGAAAAAAGAAACCCCCCAAAGTCAAAGCAGATCTTATGTCAGTGAATGCTCAGTCAGGAAGGGGAAGACACACACACACACACAAAACCTCTGAAGGAGGCGTGATTTAAGCCATCTGCAGACTATACCCCCAAGGAATTGAAGGGTAAGAATTTAACTCAAATCTTCAAGCAAAATGGAGACTCTAAATACATTTCACTCTAAGTCTTTACATTAGCAAAGCAGAGAATGTCTTCAAAAATGGGATTATAACAACGGGCATAGAGGCTATATTTTATACTACATCAATAAAAGGATTATGGTTAGGAGGGCCATATTAAGTAATTGACTGCATCTGAACCATATAATCCCTAGTTTGATAACTTAGAAAGGAAAATATAGCACTTCTGAGTCTTCTCCCCTGCTGGCCTTCAGTTTCATTATGTGCAAATTGAAGGACTCAATATATCCTAAATTTCCTTTCTCTTCTTGAAGTTCTGTGGTTTTCTGTTTTAACATGCCATTCAATCTAGGTTTACTGTAATATATAGTTATTTATAGAGATCAGTAAGTACCTAGTTTTTATTTATTTTAGTATTTTAACTAAATTTAGGATATTACTTTTGTTATAATTGTTTAACTTCTCATTTTATTATTTAAAAATCCAAATTAAAGGTGCAATGTCTATTATTATGGAAATGAACACTTGATACATTAAGTAAGACTATATTAACCTTTTTTATAATTGCTCAATGATTTCTGAAAAAGTCAATTGTTAATGCTATAAAATGAAAATAAATTTTAGAGTGTAGATATTACGCTTGTTGCATTAACTATGCTGACAATCTTTAATATTGAACTTTGTTTAAATCTAGATCTATTGGTAATAGGTAGTCTATTTACATTGTGTCATAGTTTTAAGAAAACTAAAAATATTTATGTGTTAATTGGGGTTCTCTAGAAAAACAAAACTAGGACACTTATGAATCTATATATGCAAGCAGGGATATAACAGCTAATCAGTCCACACAGCAATAGAGAGGGCTCAGTTCAACTCACTTTCTGGAACAGTTAATATGCTGGTAGTCCTTTGACTCTTGCGGGTTGACTGGTCAAAGTTCAAGGAAGTAGACAGAAAAATCTTCCGTCAGGCAAGCCTGACAGTGTATGCCCACAAACAGCAGACAGCAGGGTGGGTTAGTAGCAGTCAGAAGTGCAAGAGCTTAGCTGGCAGGACCTAATGGGATGTGGAGCTCAAGTATATATATATATATATATATATATATATATATATATATACACACACACACACACACACATATACAAAATATGTGTGCTCTGGCTTTATTTCTCTAGACAACTTATGTAACACAAGGATGTTATAAATATTTCCATAGAAATAGAGTAAATTAAATTATAATATGCATTTTGCTATACATGAGGACTAGAATATTTTATATAATTCAATATTTCCCTTATGATAAAATAAGATTTTAGTATGATTTACTCAATTTATAACCCTATTATTTGTGGTCATAATTCAATATGTAACTAAGAAATACAAAGAACATTTTGCCAATAACTTTGATGTGACGTTATAAAACATTGTTTAATGTAAAGTATGCACATCATGCTTTCTAGGAAAATTGTTAAATTTATAAACTGCCTTTTCTTTTCTATATGTAGCAAATAAAGCATTTATAATTTATAAAAGCATATTCACATTATTTAATTAATTCATACTCTTGTAATTAATGTTCTTTAATTTTCTTCTCTACATGATCATCTAATAGCCATTGCAATGGCTACACAGAGGTTCACAGACACAGTTTATTAAAAATGTTGACAAGTTTTAATGACAGTGAGAAATGTTGAGTAGTTATTTAGCAGTATATGTTTCAAAGTTTCACATCTGCTAATACATACTCAAAGGGACATATCACTCTGCTGTAAACTTCAATCAGAAAGCATTCAATCAAGCTCCATGGGTCAGCTCACCCGTTTCTCTGCATTAGGTCTCCAGAGGCCCCTCACTCCAGGATGCTGAAGCCCAGCGATACTCAGTTCCACTCACATGCATCAAGTTTGACTTCCTCAATTAGTGCCTAGAGGCACCCGATTCCGCAAGCCAACCTCCTGCACAAAAACCCTCACATTAACTTGCTCTGTGGGTTGGAAGGCTGTGTTTGGCTGGGTTGACTAGAGACGCAAATCTAGGAATACTCATTTGTGTATAAGAAAAAGCTTATATCAAAGAATAATTGTGTGTTAAGACAACATCCCATGTCAGTCCAGATCGAGTACATGTGTTTGATATTAGTCCATGATTCTGATTCTAGTCTCTTCAGATGCACACAGTCGCATGCAGTGATATTCAATATATAGGAAGGTTGTAGGCCAGTAGGTGAAAAGTCTGCTGGATCCAATGATGGGTGATACATCTTCAGGGTTCTGGCTGCCATCGGGGTTGCTCTGTGTGGCTTGTCAATAGGAATGTGTAGCCCCAAGAGTGTGGTCCACCTCCAGGAAGAAATAGAGGATGTTCCTAGAATCCTCATGAGAAATTCATACCCACAAGAAGACATCATCAGGCTGTGACCTGATTGAAAGGCTAGACTTCACCCCTTCACTTTTCATATCCTCAAGTTGACACGAGATCATATAAGTACTACAAAAGTCCATCACTGTGCCAATCTCTGACACCTGGGTGTGCTGCTACTCTTCACTAAGTCACTTTGTCTGCAAGCTAAATGTTGATTCTTCAGTTAAAACAAATCTCTATTTGTAATTTAAATAAATAAGTTGGAAGGAACAATTGCTTGAAATGCCAAAGTTCGTATTCATATTCCTATTTTTTAACTGTTTGTAAATAACGAATGTGCTGCAAAAGCATTGGCATCAGTTTCACCATCATTTTCCCTCCTCTTTCAGCCAGTGTTAGATTTCATGAGGAAGGAATCTAGAGACTTTTTTCCTGGAGGTTTTTTTCAAGGTGGTAATTTCTCTCTCACACATGCAC
Source organism: Nesogale talazaci (assembly GCA_004026705.1). Lineage (NCBI taxonomy): Eukaryota > Metazoa > Chordata > Mammalia > Afrosoricida > Tenrecidae > Nesogale > Nesogale talazaci. The sequence continues at coordinate 75,912 of PVJH01001004.1, read as the reverse complement.
TTTCTTCCTTCCTTTTATTTGTGGAGGATAACACATAGGGAAAAACATATGAAACACAATTGCAAAACCCAGCTCATCAGAATAGTGACAGTAGCCCATAAAACATCCTGCTTATGGACCTTTCTTCTTCCTCTTCCTTTTCCTCTTCTGCCTCCTCAACCTCCTCCTCTTCTACTTTTCCCTTTACTCCTCCTCCTTCCTACCCTCTGGTCTTGCCATACCCTTCAAAATCGACTTCTTTTTATGTGAAAACTTCTCCTTCATTGTTTTTACTTTTATAATAGTAGTATCATGTATTTTGAATGAAATTGACTAATTTTGTGACCATAATAGCTTCAAATTTGCTCATATCCTGAGGTGTTTGACACTTTCATAATTGATTTTTAGAGCTGCATATTATGCTAGACTTTATTTATTCCTTTCTGCACAATAATCCCTTTTTGTTTCCCTCTTTTTGCTATTTTATAAAGTGCTGTAATAAACATAAATGTGTATATACCTATATATATTTTGTTCTTTGTTACTTTTGCTATATGCTGATTAGATCAATTGCCTATAGGCTGTATGGAATATCTGCACTTATTTAAAGAAGTGACATATTCCCTTCTACAGTAGCTGTACAATTCTGCAATTCCATCAGTAGTGCATGAGTGTTCTAATCTCTTCACATTCTCTTCATATTTTTACATTTTCTGTCTTTTCTGTTTGGTTTTGCTTTTGAACTTTTGCTGTCAGTGTGGGTGTGAAGTGAAATCTCCTCACTGTTTTAGCTTGTTCTCTTATAGCAAGGATCAAGAAAATGTCTTCATATGGTTGTGGAAATTTGGATGTCACCTTTAGTGAATTGCCCATTTATGTCATCTGCCCATTGTTTTACTTTATTTATGTCTTTCTTATTAAGGCATTGCCATTTTCTATAGATTGTTGATAGTATCCCTTTACCAGATATATGCTTCTCAATTTGTAGATTTTCTTTTACTCTTCCCCCCACATATTTTATATTCTTTATTTAATAGAAGTTTATATTGTGGTTAGCAAAACTTTAAAAAATAATTTTATTCAATCACACACATCAATCTATAACCACCTTCCAGGGGTGGAGAACAATGAAAAAGTGGGTAAGGGGTAATGAAGGGTGATATAAGATGTGAAAATAGTCATCGATAACTTATCAAGCATTCATGAGGGTGGGCAGATTGGGGAGGAAGAGTGAAAAAAATGGGGAGCAGATATCAGGGGTTCAATTGGGAATAGAATGCTTTGAAAATGATGATGGCTGCATATGTACAAGTGTGCTTGGCACACTGGATAAAAGTACAGATTGTGATAAGAGATGTAAGAGCCCCTAATAGAAGTATTTAATAAAAACTTAAAATAAGACAGTTTTATTGATACATAATTGACATACTAAACACATCAGTAGCCTAATTCTTAAAAAAAAAAAAAAACAGTAGTATCATCACCACCGTCAATTTTAGGGCATGTTCTTTTCCTTGTCCTTCTTGTTTTGAGCAGTCTCCCCTACCAGATGCCCCAAAACATGATCAAGGCAGTCACCTCTTTATAGCTTTACCTATCCTGGATTTCATATGCAAAAAGGCATAAAGAAAAGCAAACAAATAAACAAAATATAATGCCAAAGTAAAAAAGAGGAAGAATTCAATCAATAATAAAGTAGCAACATATTAAAAACTAGAGACATTTAAAATGTGTGAAAAGGGGAGGTCATATTACAAGTGTTCTTTTCTAACCTAATTTCATCTGCAACCATCAACTTTCCTGTGCACACTACATGATATCACTGCTGTTCACACCCCTAGTCTATCCTTCAAAACATGGGTTTCCAATTTAAATTCCTATGATATTCCTTCTCTTGGATTTGGATTTTTTAAAATCACTTTATTTCATTATTTTTTAAAACCATTTTATTTTATTGGAGGCTCGTACAACTCAACACAATCTACACATACGCCTATTGTGTCAAGCACTTTTGTGCATTTGTTTCCCTCATTGTTCTCAAAACACTTGCTTTCCAATTGAACCCCCTCTTATTCACTTCTCATTTTTCCTTCCCTCCCTGCTTCCCCCTCCCCCCATGAACCCCAGATAATTTAGAAATTATTACTATTTTGCCATGTCTTACACCATGTGATGTAAGACACACTCACCCGCTTCTTACAAATCCAGCTGTAACAGAGGATTCTGATTTTATTATCTGCAATCTTTGGATCACACAATCTGATGCACTTCTTCTTTATGAATTTAGTAGAAAGCCCCATCTTCCTCCTGAGGTGCAGCCAGTGGTTTTAACTGCTGTCCATTCCAGGCACAGTCTGCTAATCCTTATGTCACCAGGGCTCCTCATAATAAAACCAAGAGGGTATTATAGTAATGAATATATAGTAACCCCAGGCCACCATCCATTGGGTACCCTCTAGGTGAGAGATTCTAACTAAAGTCCAGTGATTGATAGTTCTAGCAGTCATCTGGTTCTTCTCACCTTAGGTACTTTCTCAGCCTCAAGTCCAAGGGCTACGGGAGAGTATGAAGTAAAACTCAAGACACTTAGGTGGGTTTCCATACCAAGTCCTTCCGGTTTGGTTTTTTGAGGAGATTGTTCATTTCAAAAGAATAGAGTCTACTCCCAGTAGTTTAGTTTATAGCACAGATTCTGGGTCATAAAGGAGGGATGAATAGAAGCTAGGATCATATTGTCCAATTAGGATCATAGTAATTAGCATATCCTCTCCTTGGGTTCTATGCACATTTTTTTTTCAAATGGGATATTATTCCTCACATTTGCAAACAAAGATAAATGTCATTGCTTCTTTGAGATCTGAATGCCATCCTGAATTGAATTTCTGCTAAGGCTCCCTTATCAGTCTTACAGAAGTGTCAGTTGATTTGAAGTGACCTCTCCCCACTGTTTTATGGGAGCAGTTGAAGGGCCTTTCCCCTCTCCCTCTTCCCACTTAGCAAAAAACTGACTTCAGCAAGGGTGAGGTCTCTTCTGTCAAATTGGTTTTTAAGGTGCACATATAGTGGGCATGATATATAGTTCAATGACACAGGGCCATGTTGTTTGTGAGGCCAGATTAGATGATGACATGACCTGAGAGCAGATGATGTCTTTGTCTTGATTTTTTTTCAGTAGTGATTCACACAATATTTGTCCTTTCATAATTGACTTAAGTCACTTAGCTTAATTGTTTCTGGTTCTTTCCATGTTGAGGTGATTATTGGCTTTAATATTTTTCATAGGGATGCGTAGTATTCCATGGTGTGCATATACCAGAGTTTATCCAATTTTCTACTCATGGGAATTTGTGTTGTTATTAACATTTTGCTATTATGGACGAGGGTGCTATGAACACTGGGGAACAGTTTTCTGTTCTTTTTCCCCTCTCGTTTCATTGGGGTATAAGAACAGCAGATGTGCTGGTAGATCTTATGGGAGTTTTAGTACTGGTTTTTCAGATACTGCCATATTGATTTTCATGTTAGTTTTACATTTGCAATCGCACCAACAATTTAGGATAGTTCCAATTTTTCCACACCCTTCCCAGAATGTGTCGGTCTCTGTTTTTGGACTTTTTATTTTGCTATCATGTTGGGTGTAGAGTGGTATTGTATCAATGTTTTGATTTGCACCTCCCAATGGCTAGTGATGAGAATTCCATCAAGCTTGCTTGCTATTCAGGTGTTCATTTTACTCTTCAGATGACATTTATGGATGTCCATGAATGTAGTTTTTGGAGGTTCCAGTGTGTTTGTCTGGATATACTAGAAAAATGAATTCATAAATTTGCATCTGTATATAAGGAAGAGATTTGTATACAAGAGGAAGTGAACATTGAGAAAGTATCTCAACCCAGTCCACTCCAAGTACATAAATCTGATATTAGCCCATGTGTTCGATACCAACTCATTAGTCCTCTTCAAACTCCCACAGCACAAACAATGATGTCAGGAAACTCACAGGCCAATAGATGCAGAGTCTTGTGTTTCCAGTGATGGTAGAGGCATCTTAGCACTGGCAGGGGTCTCCCTGTGGCCTCCCAAGCATCTCAGAACTGGCAGAAATCTACCTGTAGCTTCTCCAGTCCTAGAAACCTGGTTCTATCAGGGTAAGCCCATGTGGCTTCTCCTCTGACTCCTCCAGGACTCAGGGCCTATCAGCATGCTGTCATCCTGTCTTGTCAATAGAACGTCTCTCAGAGACTGAGTTGTGATTCTCTCACACCCATGGGGGAAATATTGGGAGAATTCCCAGAATTCTCAGGAGAAAGTGATGCACACACAGAGGTCTCACTGGTGATCTCCAGATTGACAGGCTAAATAAACTCCACCCCTACACTCTTAATCAAATTGGCACCAGAGTACATGACTGCCACATCTAGTCCTTGATTTTATCTTCTTTATTTTGGTGTTTTTCATTATATTTGGTAGTATATTTATGCTATGCATTTGGTTGCTTAAATATGCCCTCATTTTTCCATTGATGATCATTGTAGACTTGGAGTTTATATTTGTCTTTTATCAATTAAGTTTGCTTTCGCAATGACTATTAGGTGTAGACCTTTTTTCATCCTGCCATATAGTTTTCTTTTAATCTAGAGAAGTATTTCTCAAAGTGGAAAATACCTCTCCCTAAGGTACTGGAACCATACAGTAGGGGTAAAGGATAGGATCAGGATGAGGAAGGATGCCAAATCTGTGGTATTGAATAATTATATATATATATATATATATATATATATATATGTGTGTGTGTGTGTGTGTGTGTGTAGTATGTAGTGTGTCTGGAAAGAAAGCTAGTGGCCAAATAAGTTTGAGTGTCTATGATCTAGAGAAATGTTTCTATTACATCTGTATTCTATAGTATGAAAATGATCAAAGTTTATCTTTTGGATATAAACCAGTAAATTAATTTTATCCACAACACTATTTATTAATTTTTTTCCTGCCACCAATGTGGAAGTGTCTATGGGATTTGTTCACATTTATTTTCACCATATGTAGTTGATGTACCTAAACATATGTATGTCTACCTTTCTATTTTTCCCAGTTTTTCTTCCATACTCTGAATCTCAATCTTTAATGCAAGAGTCAATGAAATATCCACATTTCTATGAATATCTTTAGTTGATGTTCTTGGAAAATTTCAGGAATTTCAAAATTGACCCAATTATTTTCCCCATTCAACTTTTTTATTTTCTTCAAAATTTACTAGAAACAACCAATGTCTCAATGCTAGCTTTAAGCAGTTGGTAATTTATCATTACTATCCATCTCATCATGATTGCAGCTGTTGCAGAGAAAATAAAGGCCTTTAAGAATTTTCCCGTGTACTGGTTATGTGGTGAGAAATCAAAACAATAAAGATGATATTGTGATAGAAAATATATGAAGCAAGAAAATAGGAGTAAGTATTAAAAGTACATAAAAGGAAAACTCAACAGACAAGGTAGGACTGAATCCAGATTTAGGATCTAGGCAGATTTGTTTCAACCAGATAGGATGAGGGGACTGATTTTGGTCAAAAGAAAATACGAACAAAATGGTGGCATTATTAATGGCAAGTAAAGCTAACTGACCTGAAAACTACTAATGAAAATATGAGAACTGAAAATTTAGACTTTTAATTGTGATTTTGGCTGAGTTTAAAAGGCAAAATGATTTTCCAATTAGCAACCTCTACACACTTTGTTTTGCGACATGTATTATACGTAAAATATTCACCTTTAATCCCTGCCTTTGTTTCTTTTCAAATTCTTTTCTATTCCTTCTTGCCTTCTGAACATCATAAAGGTTTGCTGATATTTGACATTGATTCAAGGTCAGTGCAGTGCTTTGGGGTAGAAAACATATCAAGAAACAATAGAATTTCACAATATGTTAATCTAGCATTTAGCGCTTTTGTGTCTATATCAGCTTTTCTGTGGTCCCAACATTCTTTCAAATTAAACAGGGATCACATCTCCATATCTTCTGCAAATTAAAATCAGAGTTGACAAACAGTACAAGCAGCAACAAATGTGTAATAACATTTGATGTGACAGGTAGGATGCTTCAGGGAAGTGGAATTGTCCCTAAACAGCTCAATTAGCAAAGGATAAGAAGCCATGACCCAAAAGGAAAGAGCCCTTTCTAAAATTCAGGTGCTCATTAAAAGGCTAAGAGGAGAATCACAATAAAGAAACCAAAGCTTGAGGTACACACAAATAGACTCAAAGCCTAAACATGTGTCGTTAGGACTAGTTATGTCATGCACACCATTATGCATCCCCACTCAACATTTGAGCATGTACAGTGAGAACCAGTAGCATTATGCATCACAGGTATGCTTGAGCAGAACCACTCAGAATCCACACATACATGCCGCCCACGTGATGTGGGAGGAGACCAGTCAAGGAAGGAGGGCTAACAGATGCAGCCTCAAGTACTCTCTGTGTTCCACTTTACCCCCTTCCATCTTCGCTCCCTCTTTCCAGAGATGGCACATCCTCACCTCTCCATTTCTAGACCCCAACATCTCTTCATGGGTCTCTTCACCCAGCCCTCCATGCTTCCCAGAGATAGCACATCTGTGTCTGTCAGACTGCATTCATTTAAGAAAAATAACAAATACAATTACCAACTGAGGAAGCATATAATCTTGATACAGACAAAATTGGAAAAGTTGGAAAGAGTGATCTATTCAGAACTCATGGATGGCACACCACATATGGATGAGGATAGCTAAGTCACTCAGGATAAAAACTATTGTTGGGCAGAGTACCTCAGATCCAAATTTTACTCATTGTAAGCTACTCGAAGGGTTCATTAAAAGAACCATGTTATGTGTAGAATCCCAAAGAGGTAACAGTAAGTGGAAGATTATAACTTTAAAGATTTTTAAAGTATTTTGTGAAGATAGACCACATGCTAGAACCAATTAAAATGGAGCTCATCTAAACTGTGGAGCTATAATGGTGTAGTGAGATAGATGTTGGGCGACATCCATAGCATTGCCTCCACAAATCCACCAGAGGAAAAAAAAAAGGCCATTCATGGACTTTCTCAGAAACCCTACAGAGTTCCTCTCCCCTGTCCTCCATGGTCTCTATAGTTCCGAATGGACTTCCTGGCTGTGGGAATGCTTTTCTTCCTTTTTGCATCTAAATTTTATCCACATAATACCATTGACTCTTTATTACAAGTTAAGTCATTTTATTTGGAGGATGATTTTCTGAAACTTTTTGCAAAATGTTCTTTTAAAGTACTTTCCTATTTCCTTACCACAAGTAGACTTCCCATTCAAATACACAATCACTCTTAGCTCTTTGCATTGGATCTTGTTGTTAGTTAAGCCTGATGAATTCACTCAATGCCCTCCGAACTGTGCAAAACCTGTTCTTATCCTTTCTGAAATTGGGAAAATGGCACCAAAGTGATATAGTTGTTACATTTGTTGAAATATATGAGCTATCAGTTCTACAGAATGAGCTCAACAATACCTGTCTGTATTTGTTAATTTATTTGCTCACTAGTTTTTATCTGTAGTGCAATTTAGATGACATTAAAGAAATAGGTCTAGGTCTACAAAATAAAAGAAATGGGGACAGGGAGAGAATACTCTTTTTTTATGAATGAAGGGCCCCTCAGGAGAAACACCTTTTTTTTCTCTCCCCCTTACCCCCCTTCCAGGGGAGAAGCATAATTTTGGGGGGCATCACTCCCTCTGGTGGGAGTTGGAGGCCCAGCCTTGCTCCTGGAGAGTTGCTGCTGGATTTGAACCACCAAGCCAGTGCTCTGCAGTCCCACACTGTACCACTACACCAGCAGGATTCAGGCCCAGGGGTGAAGCATTTTTAACAGCATCTTTATAACAAGTGATTGCATTTGTTTTTTCATCTCATTTCAAAATTAAAATTTCCTTCTCTAAGTTTGAATACCGTAGAGTTATGCACCTTGGGTCTACTAGTGTGGTTGTTTTGATTGACCTTCTTCGCAAGTGATTTCAAGTTGTTCAAAAGCAACAAAATTTTGTAACTTGGGACCCAAGTGGTGGTACTGTTTCATGCTGTCTACTGAGTTCCAACTTGGAGTAGCCCCGTGCACAGCAGAATGAGACACTGTCCAGTCCCGCACCATTCTCACCATCATTGTCATGATCCAGCCCGTCTTCACAGCCACTGTGCCAATCCAGCTTATGAAGAACCTTCCTCTTTTTCACTGTCTCTTCATTTTACTAAGCTTGATGTCCTTTTCCAGGGTCTGGTCTCTCTGGATACTATGTCCAAACCAAATGAGATGACGTCTTGCCATCCTCGGTTCTGAGGAACATTCTGGATGATATTCTTCCAAAACAGATTTGCTTGCTCTTTTACCCGTCCATGATAATTTCAAGATTCTTTACCAGCAACATAATTCAAACGCATCTATCTTTGTTTGGTATTCGTTAGTCAATGTCCAAGTTTCTCAGGCATATGAGACAGCTGAAATTACTCTGGCTTGGATCAGGCTTACCCCAGTTCTCAAAGTAATATCTTTGTTTACCACCACTTTAAAAGGTCTTGTTCACCAGATTAGGCCAATGCACAGGGATGCTTGATTTCTTGACTTCTTTCATGGACTCTGATTATGAATCAAGCAAGATGAAAATCTTGACAACTTCAATCTTTTCACCATTTATCATGATATTACCTCTTGGTCCAGTTGTGAGGAATTTGTTTTCTTTACATTATGCTACAATCCATCTTGAAAGCCTCAATCCTTGTATGTCATTAACAAGTGGGAAGCCTGGTGGCAGGATGGCTACACATCGGACTGTTTACTTCTGGGTTGGCAATTGGAAAATTCTCTTCCACGAACCCCTCTGCAAAAGAGAGAGGAGGCTTCATACTCTGGTAAAGAGTTGCAGTCTTATAAATTCACAGGGGCAGTTCTATCCTGCCCTACATGCTAGCTGTAATTGACTTGATGACAGTGAGAGTGAGAAAAGAGAATGTTAAACATTTCCAGAGAAGTGTGAAATTTAATTGAATCATTCAATTCATTTGCTAATTCATTCAAATAATAAACACTTTTTTCTGTGTTCATTACTTTAAAATGGGGTGTAGGAGCATGGTCTCTGAAACTGCACTCTGTGTGTGTAGAGTTTATTATTGGTTTTACGTTTGACACCTGCTTATATGACTTCTATTAAGAGATCTAATTTTTGTATGTTCCAGTTTTCCATAAACTTGTGATATTAATATCACTTATTTTCTTACTTAGAAATATTCACTGCGCTTGAGTCATTTCTGACTCATGGCAACCAAATAAGCCAGAGAACTGCTCCTATACTTCAGAAGATTCGCTCCTTAGAAGAGGAGACAGAGTCATCTGCTTCCTGCTTTAGAACTGCTGACTTTGTGGTTAAAACCCCAGTGCATGATCCACTAGCCCTTTGGGTTTCTCATGATTTGGTTTCACACATGATATTGCTTGACATATCGCCTGCTACATAAACAGATTGTAGTAAGAGCAGAAGTAATAATGTCCGTACATGTGGCAAAATGTGAAGCTCTCTCTATATATTATGCAACTTAATTTTGTCTTTCCTCAGAATTTTATTCCTGTTACATAACCATTTAATAGTTCATTTTTCTCTAAGTATATATGATCCTCATGCTCTGTAGAAAAATGTCTTCCTGTAAACCACCATTTTTAAACAAGTGTAACTACTATTTATTAGTCATCTTTGTATTTATTAGTCATCTTTGAACTTTGTATTAGTGACTTTGTATTAGTCATCTTTGTATTTATTAGTCATCTTTGAACCCTGGTGGTGTAGAGGTTATGCATTGACCTTCCATATGAAAGGTCAGCAGTTCAAATCCAGTAAACCCTCTGAGGGAGAAAGATGGACTTCCTAAATAATCACACTTTTGGAAACCCATAAGGGCAATTCTATAGGTTTACTGTGGTTTACTATAGGCAATTCTTATAGGTTTACTGTGAGCTGGCATGGACACAATGTCAGTGAGACTTGTTTGGTTTGGTTTGTGTGTGTGTGTGTGTGTGTGTTTGTATATATCTCTTAAGACCTTGAAGGGTACCAGTAGGTATTTAACATCCTACATTCCCGGAGCAGCAATTAGTTGTTAAATGAATAAATTCACTTTTACTTTTTTGCTGTCTTAAGTTTTCATCCCACTGTTCTATTTTCCAAGGAAGAAAGGGCACAGGATTGAATGATTCCCTTCAATAACTGGGAGGGAAAGTCAAAATGCTGTTTTTACAAAATAGCAGAAGCTTGTATTCAACAAAAATATAAATGTTTGAAGTTGTCACTTATTTGCCTATCTTCCATAGGTTTATTTTCTTTTGCTTTAAACTTATTGTTAATTGGTAAAGGGTTATGAAACATGCCGGTTTTCCATTCACTAGTCAATATACCCTTTGTTTCACCCCATTGGTCACAATTCTCAAAATGCAACACCCCTCTCCCCAAACATCTCCTGCTTTTGTTTCGTCTTCTTTCCTTATGCTGATGAACATTGCCCCTGGGTAGGAGCTGCTCTTTGGATACCATGTGGTTGATTTAAGTGTGAATAGTCCATCGTATTAAAATGCCTCGTACAGACTTAGCTAGTGCCTGACTGAACAGTGAGATGTATAGGTGAGTTCATTTCCAGATCTGAAGCAGTTTAAAGTGTTTACTATAGTAGGTTTCACCAGTGCATTCATTTCCATACCTGAAGCAGACAAGAGTCTATAGTGTAATAGCTTTCATGTCTTCTTCACTCTTCTTTCTTCTGAACCCAGATAGACCATAGTTGCAATGTAGATGGTTGTTCGTGTGCTCTTAAGACATTCCTCCCTACTTGTAGAACATTACTTTTGTGAACTATTTGATCTTGGCATTTTCTAAGAGACGAATTTTGAGTCACAAATTTCAAGTGACTCTGAACTCAGGGTTTTCACATCTCTAATCTTCCCCAGAAAAATCTGTGATATTATATCTAACTTATGTCAAAATAGCATTGTCTGCATCCTAAAGAAACTCACATTTTGTTCCTTTTTCAAGTTTTTTGGGTTTAGAGAACGAAAGAAGTCTGAAGCAGAAAAAGCAGGACTAGAAAACACTTTGCATGAAATTCTCACAGGTTCCACCAGGTAATGCTTATAGGACCACCTGTGTTAACCTGGAACAATGACTGGTGTGGGGGAGAGATAGGAATTCTTCAGCAAAAAATCCTGGCCTTTATCTCACCAAATAATTTAATTTTCTGAAGACTTCTTCACAATAGTCTCCCAGGATTTTCCAATGTCCTTCAATGGAACCTATCAAATTCACCTAATTGGAATCCATAAAAGAGTCTCTATATTATCCTGAGTTGACCTCTCTGCCTTGAATGTATCTGGCCCAACATACCATTTCAAGTACTCTAACAAGACTAAGACCAGTGAGTTACTGATAGAACTTTTCCAACAGCCATCCACTGATAGCAGATACATATTTTAACATACTTTGTATGGAAGGAACCCATGTGGGGGTGAACTAAAATTCTAGGTGCAATAAATTTTAACTTACCCTCTTATATTGTTACTATTTCTATCACATGTATCATTACTTCACTCGTCACATACACCTTAGTGGAAAGTTCGCTAAACATTAGAATTGGATAAGTATGAATCCTTTGCTTGAATAATTTTTCAAGATATATGTTATATTTATATACAATTTCAAAACAATTGTAACAGTGAGTTCATTTCTCCATTTTCTATGCATTATAGTAGATGGTAGTCAAACATGTCACAGTCCCAAATATTGCCCACTGTTTTTTAATACCCCTTCAAAGTGTTTAACTTCCATTCTTTATTATTAAACTATAAAATACTGGCTATAAAAAAAATAGGCAAACAAGCCTTTGTTGATAAGAACACTTCTATATTGCTCTGAAGCTTAAATGACACACTTACTTCTTTCAGTTTTGAAACGAAGTCCATTTTATTAGTATCGACAGACTATCAGACCTGAATGAGTTGGTTCTCCATCACAGTGGGGATAGGATTGAAGACTGCTCTGCTTCTGATGAAGTTTTCTGTGTACAAGAACAAACAACACCTCCATGCCAGTAGGAGATGCACCTCATTCTGCTCACAGCTATGTCACTCATGAGGCCGTCCCTGCCAGAATTCGGTGCACTCTTTCCTTTTCGTTCTTAGAGTTCTCTGCCACGGAGATGACATTTTCTAGTTTCTACTGCTTGAGCTCCTGGTGACTTGACTCATTAACTGATTCCAGCTGTTCTTCCCTAGCAACACACCATTTCACATCTGCAGGGCCATTTGGTTCTCAGATGTGAGTAGCAAAGGTCACTGCTTAACGATGCTCTGCAATTCTAAGTTGTAGTTAGAATTGCAGTCAATTTAAAGTGAAAAGTTTTGACTACCTTTTGTTCTCACTCATGTGGCTTTTAATAAGTATATGTTTATGTTAGTTTAAAGCTAACTTCCAAACTAAAATCCACAGTCAAAATTTAGACATTTCAAACATACAGGAAACATCCAAATCAAGGGCATTAGATTAAAAATTACCCAAGATTACCAGTAGTCATTAGTGAGAAGCATGAATTTTGATTTTCCACCAATAGCATATATAATCAAAATAAGTCAAAGGACAGATGTTTTTTTAATTTAATTTTATTTTTGTTTCTTACAGCTTTTATTGTAATCCATACATTTATCAATTGTGTCAAACACATCTGTACATACGTTGTCATATTTTTCAAAACATGTCCTTCTAATGGGCCTTTTGTATCAGCTCCTCATTTTCATTTCCCTCCCTCTTCCCTTCTCTCCTAGATAATTTATAAATATTTTTTCTTTTTTTTCATATCTTATACTTGTCTCCCTTCACTCACTTTTCTGCTGTCCATCCCCCTGCGAGAGGGGTCACACGTCAATTATTATGATTGGTTTCCCCTTCCTCTCCCCCTTCCCTTACCCTCCTAGTATCACTCCTCCCCTTATTGGTCCTGAGGAGGTTTATCTGTTCTGAATTCCCTGTGTTGAGAGCTCTTATCTGTACTAATGCACATGTTATGGTCTAGCTTGATTTATAAGATAGAATTTGGGTCATGGATATTGGGGAGAGAGGAAACATTAAAGAACTAGAGGAAGTTTATGTGTTTCATCAGTGCTATACTCCAACTTGACTGGCTTATCTCTTCTGTATGGCCCTTCTGACAGGGGGTATGCAATTAGCTATAGATGGGCTTTGGGTCTCCACTCTGCCCTTCCCCTCATTCCCATTAATATTATTTGTGTGTGTGTTTTGTTTTGTTTGGGGTCTTTGATGGCTGATTTATACCTTATGGCCACACATGTCAAGAATGGATATTTAAAAGTGTCATAATGATATTAGGAATGGCATTTCCTCCAGATAGCAGAATGCATCATACTGGAGAAGATAGTCCAAAGGGTTTATAGAAAGACATGCTTTCTATAAAAAGGTGCAAAGCTGCAGAAACAAAGCAAGAAGTAGAAATCTAAACCTGCAAGTGTGGCAACCAGGCGTCATATAAGACATCTGTTTTAGAAAAATAGAAGTAAAATTTTAAGCTATTGAGTAATGAAGACAGAATTGACAGGACTTTCACAAACTCAAGATACTTTTCAGTCTTGCTGGGTACCTAAATGAGTGATACGTTGTAGTCATTTCACTAAAAAGAAGTCAAGGTAATAGCATGTATATAGATCATTTCATTACTGGAAATATTTTTCATAAGCTAACAGGTATCTCTCAAATCTTCTTTATTGAGGTAGTATCTATATGTGAAAACACTTAAAATATATGAAATATATTGCAAGAGAGAGGGAAGGGAATTCTCAAAAAAAGGAAGATGGAAAACACTGCACTGATCTCTGATCTCTATATGGCAGACATCTTTCAAATTTAATGATTTTTGTTCAAGTTTGGACTTTGCATCCACTTTTAGTGTTCCCTGGCAGATATTATGAAGATAACTTTTTCTGAGCATCTGAAACCCTAGTATTCAATTGGTAGCAAAATAATAGAGTCCTAAGTTTACTACCCTCATTCAGCATAACTTTCATATATTATTATGAGATCTTATTCCAAGCCTGGAAATGCAGTTTTCTAGTTTAACATAGAAGCCTTGTTCTTGAAATGAAAAATAATAAGAAGAATGAGAAACAATTGTGCTTTAGCCTCATATGAGTCCTGGTGGCATAGTGGGTATGCACTAGGACATTAATCAAGAGAAGAAAGATAAATTGATGTGAAGATCTTTTTGTGATTTTGTGATTTCCAATATAAATACTTGCATATTGAAACTAAGAAATCTCGGTAAGTGTACACATGTGTGTACTTTCTTGATAGAGAAATTAAAGAGGTAAAAAGAAAAAATAAAAGACATATTTCTTTTTGCTATATAATCAAACTTATAATTTTCCATATAGATTTTATCAGGCCATGTCTTTAAAAATATTAAACTGATTTTATAAAATCTGGATTTAGCTAATGTATTAAGCACCTAGGACACTCATTCAGTCCCTGCCATCAAGTCAATCCAGAGGAATATGTTCTTGAAGGACAGGATGGAACTGCTGCTGGGGGTTTCTGAGACTGCAACTCTTTACTGAAATAGCAAGATCCATATTTCTCACAAGATATACACCTATATTTATACATATTTAATATAAGGCAAAACCAAACAGCTGCAAGTGGCAGTTACATAATCTCTTCTCAAGCTGTTAAAGGGTGGATTTTAGTCTGTTCACTCAGGCCACAGCCAGTGAGTCAGGCCTCTATGTTGACATGGCCTTCTGCTCAGGATTCTGGGAACTTCTGTTTTCCTCCTTCAGGGTGGGACACACACTCTCTTTGCTTGGTCTTTCTATTGACAAGACACATGGAACATTATGCTGATGGAACCAGAGATCTAGAGCTGGAGAAGCCTCATGGAGACCCACATCAGGACTAGGATGTTTCCACTGCCACTCAGTCCACCAGATTTTCCACCCACTGGTCTGATAGCTTCCATCGAATGTGTTGCATGAGTCTGAAGAGGAATTTATAGACTAGTAATAGACATATGGACTTTATCTGAACAGGGCTGTGATGCTTTTCAATATACAATTGCTCTTTTAAATTAAGTTATTTCTTATGCACATATGAGTGTCTACAAATTTGTTACTCTAGTCAACCCAGATTAACACACTGTGGCTATCAGGATAGGTTCTTATTCAGAACACAACATTAATTTATGTTTCTTAGAGAGCCTGTAAATTTATATATTTTCCAAATTACTGTTAGAGATAACAGAAATTAAGGGAGCCACTCAGCAGTCATTCATGTAAAAATAATTATGATTATAATTATCAAACTCATAGGCATCCATATGCTCCAACTGCTGACCTTTCCGTTATGAAGGAGAAAGTAAAAGATAGAGTATGAAGATAAATGGGTCAAAGTGGGCTGGATTTGAAGGTCTCATACCCACGCATGATCATTGAGTCAAATCCAACTCAATGGAGAAAATGATCTTGATATAAGGGAGATGCAATCTATACTTCCTCACATAATTTTATAAATTTATTTTCCAAAAGAGTCACATTTAACTTGCAATAGACTTCAAAATTTTTCAGGTTAGAAGAGTTGTAAATATGGGTATGACCATAATATCACTAAAGGTGTTCTTTAATAATGGTGACATTTGTCTAAAAATAACAAAAGTCGTATATATTCATCACATCTAATAAGTTCTATAGAGCAGAATATAAAAATAACTAACGACCACCAAAAAGAGCAGAAAAATATCTAAGACATTAATCTGATATTCTAACATTTTGTTGTTGTTCTGTTGTTACTGTTACTTTCAAATCATGACACTGCATTTTTATGTTACAATTTTTTTATTCTGATACATATTTTATTGAATTGATCATATGGAAAAATTCCATGTGACAGTAGGTCAATTTTTAAATTTTCTAGAAAAAAATTTAAATCATTTTATTGGGGGAACAAGCACATTTGTACATATGTTGCCGTCATCATTCTTTTTTGTTTGTTTTCTTTCTTTTTGTGTGTGGCATCACTACCTGGTGGGAGTAGGAAGTCCAGCCTTGCTCCTGGAGAGCACATAACCCTGTGTTCCACAGTCCCGCACAAAACCACTACACCACCAGGGCTCATCCCTGCCATCATCATTCTAAAGACATTTTCTTTCCACTTGAGCCCATGCTATCAGCTCCTCATTTTCCCTCTGCCTCCCATACACCTGATAATTTATAAATTACTATCATTTTCTACAGCCTTAAGTCTGATGTCTGGAGAAAAAATGGATCAATTGTACTCCAGAAAGATGATGTCAATTTTTTTGGCATCACTGCCCACTGGTGGTCATGGGAGCTACCCAGCTTTGCTCCTGAGAGCAGACGCTGGATTTAAGCCACCTAGCCCACGGGCCACAGTCCCGTGCTCAAACACACCACCGGGGCTCACCCCAATTTTTTTTAATCTCAAATATTTTTATAGCTATTATAGCATTTCTATCTTCTCCATATCAATTTCTGTAGAATAAACTACCTCTAAATAGTATGCAACCTTAAAAAAGGAAGGTACTAGCTATCCTCATTTTAATAAAAGCAGATAGAACAAACAAGCAGAAATGAGTTCTTTCTCAAGTTCTTCACATGGTAAAAATCAAAGCTATGACTGGATTGGGTTGGGCGGTTTTCTCAATATACAATTGCTCTTTTATATAAAGTTATTCTTATAAAAAAATAAAAGCAATGCATAAAGACATAGTAAACCATATTTCAGTCCATCAATTGTGCATCCATGTTGAAATCAGAAGTTTGAAAACTGAGAAGAGAAAGACTTAGACAATAATTGCAAATATCTATGATTTCATATTCTTTAACTTACTCCTCAGATACGTGTAAAAAATGGCAATGAAAATGTGAAATAGCAGGCACATTCTGTGAACAGAGGCCAAGGAAAGGGTAGGGAAATACATTTTTTGAAATCTCAAAGAATATTGAGAGAACCACTGTGCATTATTTATTAGAAACATAGTAAATACAATAAATTGGATTAAAACAAATCTTTTAAAATTTCATGCTCTATTTAAAAAATCACCTGCTTATAGCAATAAAGAAAATTCCACTATTTTTTCTAGCTATATATCTACATATCCTACTTTCATTGGCTATGTTCTTATCATCTACTTTATATATCTATATATCTATAAGTTTAAAGATCATATATTTATATCTTTAGCAATGCTGGTATATAGACACATATTGTGATAAGTGAAATGTGGGTGAATTTTAATAACTTACATTTAATTAAGGAAATGCATTATATATGCATTAACTGTCTTAATAACTTTAAGCCAAAATGATTTCTTTACATCAAAAATTGCATTTGTACTCTAGTTGAAAGCAAAATGCTACCAAAAACCATAAAACAGTGCCAGTTTTTCTGTGAAGTAAGATTTGTCTTGAGCAATCACAAGGAGGTTGATAAAAGACTTGATTAAGTTCATCTTTTAGCTTATGCAACAAGCAATACATCAGTAGCCTTTCATTCTCGTGGATGAGGAAGATATTTTGGAACATGTAATTTGAAAACATGCAATTTTGGAACGTTTTAATTAGAATTAAATTGTGGGTCAAAAAGTCCCTATTCAACTCATAATTTATTGATTCCAGATATATTTACACCTATCTTTCTAAGTCTATCTCATTGAGACTCATAGTGATTGCACTATTTAGCATTTGTAATTATCAGTCACCATGGAGATGTATTCTTTTATAAATCAGTCACTTGCAATATAGTACTTAGCATTTTCACATCACTCTTCTGGCCAGTTAATTAGCTCTCTCATAGGGGTACTTTTGACAACAGAAAGAAATACTACCTGGTCTGTATCATCCTTGCTATATTTGAGCTCATTAGTGTTTCCACGATCCTAATCTGTTATATTTAGCATATTTTTATTTTATTTTAAAGGATTTCTATTCCTTGTATGATTATTTAAAATGAAAATCATTCTTCATTTGTACTATATTTAACCTTACTTGAGTACTACCTAGCAACTTACTTATATTTTGAAAATACTAATTAATTTCTTAATGTAGTGAAGCATTTTATTTACATATGAATTGATACCAAGTTAATTTACTAGTGTTGAACTATTACTATTACATATTTTTTTCTTTCAGGATTCTTGGATAGACAGCTAATATTTCTGCCTGTTTCCCTTGTAGTTTGAGTGACCTATTTTTCAGATGCACTATCCCATTAATATAGCTGTGTTCTACTAATGGAGCATTTAGGCCATCCATTTTGGTGGGAGGGTCTAGTGGTAGCATTCCAGAATTGGTGATACAATCTGGTTGAGGCAGAAGCAGTAATCTTTTGAAGTTGTCTCTACAAAGCTTGGAAATTTTCTCCATAAACTTAGGCTTTTTTTAAAAAAAAGTATGTAGTATGCTAGTGTTCTTCAATACATCCCTCTATGTTCCAGACAGACTGGATTTTTCAATCCAGATGACCAACAAATCTAACTTGTAGAGCCTTCATGAGGATTTAAGACATGCCATAATGTAAAGCACTTAGTGTAATGGCTGCATGTAATGGGTTCTCAGCTAATGGACGTTATTAATATTCACTTCCAAATACCTGTTACTGCATTATAGTAACTATCTTCCCACTGCTAGTGTTTGATAACCTACTTGTGGAATTATTCTAAAAATACTGGATGCATCTTTTAATTTCTATTTTATTGAGATATGACCTTGAACCAATAGTAAATAGATTCAAAGCACAGTATCTTTTTTTTTTAATACCACACTTAAAAAATCAGCAAACAAAAATAGACTAGAAATAAAAGGTTGGTGGGAAATAAGCCATGGAAATGGTACCTTTAAAAAAGCTGGGATTGAAATACTCATCTCCGAAGAAAAAAATTGACCTCAAGGTGAAAACCATAACAAGAGACAAGGAGGAGCACCTTATAATACCAAAAGGATCAGAAACCAGTGAGCATAATAAATATATATGTGCCTAACTCAAGACATGTGGAATGCACCAAACTCATCAAAAGATGAAAAAAGAAATCACAGATTCAACAGTGATAGTAGATAACTTGAAGCTCAACAAAGAGGCTACAAAACTATATGCTACAATTAGGCAACTAGAGCTGGTAGACATTTTTATAGCTTTCCAGCCAAATGCAAAAAAAGAAAAAAGAAAAAAGCACATTCGTCTAAAGTGTGTGTGTATGTGTGTGTGTGTGTATTTAAAATAGAAGACTGCATGATGGAAGAATGTCCAGAAAAACCAGGGGGCACAATTAGAGGATGAATTGCTATCTTCCATGACATAAATGTGTGTTGGCGCAGAGTAGAGAGTGGAACACAAAAAAAGCACTTATCAGCTGTACTTTTATAGCAATAAATATATATATGAAAAAGACTACTAGCAAAATGCTCCCAGACCAGATGGTGTCACAGGAAAATTCTATCTAAGATTCAGAAAAGAGCTGACCCCATCATCCACAAATTATTCCAAAGCATAGAAAAAGATGGGAAACTCCCAAACTCATATTAGGAAGCCAAATAAGGTAAGGGTCCAACAGGAATACAAGTGATACCTCCAATGATCAAATATGCAAAAATCTCTAACAAAATAATGTTCAATAGAATGCAAAAATATATAAAACATATCATACATCATTATCAGGTGGGATTCATTCCAGGGATGCAGGGATGGTTTACCATCTGAATATTCATCAATATTACACACCACATTCATAAGAAAAAGTCTAAGACTTACATGATTCTATTGATGCATGCAGAAAAAGCACTGGTCAACACACAACCGGAATTCCTAATTAAGACACTGAAAAGATAGGGATGAAAGGAAAAGTGTTCAATTTTACACAAGCTATCTACGAAAACTCAACAGTAAACATCATAATCAATGGGGAAAAGATGAAAACAATCCCACTGAGAAAGGGGATCAGAGAACGTTGCTACTTGCCCCTACTTCTATTCAACATCATTTTGGAGGTCTTAACTAACAACATAAGACACCATTTGCAAACATTATGATTCAATACATTGATAATCTTAAAAACTCCACAGAAGTACTGACAGCAATAGAGGAATATAGAAGAGTAGCAGGATACAAGATAAAAAAAAAACTTGTTTGCTATATACATCAGACAGACCATAGAAGAGGAGATCAAGAAGGCAGTGCCCTTTACAATAGCCAAGAACAAATTTAAATATTTCAGGATATAGTTAACAGAACAAACAAATAAAAAGACCTAAGCAAGCAAAACTATAGGACCCTACTACAGGAAATCAAAAGAGAGCTCCACAAATGGATGAACATCCCATGCTTGTGGATCAGAAGAGTCAATATAGTAAATATGTCAATATTAACCAAAGCATATATGTTTAATAGTATCCTGGTTCAAATATCAACAACTTTCTCCAAGAATTGGAAAAAATGACCACCAATTTAATATGGAAAGGAGAAAACCCAGAATTAGCAGAGAACTCCTCAAGAAGAAGGAGAAAATTAGAGGGCTTGTCTTTCCTGACTTTAACACCTATTGCACAGCCACATCATCAAAAGAGCATGGCACTGAAACAATGACAAATACTCAGACCACTGGAAAAGAACAGAAAGCCCCCAAATAAAATTATTAACATACAGACAACTGATCTTTGACAAGGGCCCCCAAAGCATCAAGTGGGAGGTGGATGCTCTCTTTCACAAGTGGTGCTGGAAACAATGGATATCAGTTGAAACAAGATGCTTACATCACTCCATGCGCAAGAACAAACTCAAGGTGGATCACAGACCTTGAAGTCAAACCCCACACTATCAGGAGCATCAATGAAGGAATCAGGAAAAAACGTAAGAACCTTGGCTCAGGGTATACTTATGCTAATGGCAAAAGGGAAGGGTACACACACAGGTGAACTGGAAATCAGCAAGTGGGATAAACTAAAGATGTGTCAAAAGACTTCACCAAAAGAATCCACAGATTGGGAGAGGAGTTTTAGCAATGACACAACCGGGTTTATTATTAAAACCTACAATATCCTCCTGGCCTGCAAAATGAGGGAAACAGACATGGGCAAAAGACATGAAAAGAAATTTCACTAGAGAGTAGACCCAAATGGCCAATAAATATATGAGAAAATGCTCCCTATCATTAGTAGTCAGAGAAATGCACATTAAAACATCCATCTAACACCCTTGAGGATCAGAAAATCAGAGAACAAGAAAATTTGGGAGAGATGAGGTAGGCTAGAAATTCTCCTTCACTGCTATGAGTCTTGTAGCTCTGTACAACCTCTGTGGAAAGCGATCTGGCAATATTTAAAGCAAATGGTAATTGAGCGACCTTATGGCTCATTTATCCTCTTACGGGGAATACACCCAGGAGAGGCAAGAAATAAACCATGACTAGTCATCTGTGCTCCAATGTTTATCGTGGTGCAATTCACAACTGCTCAACATTGGGAACAAACTAAATTCTCATCTATAGATGAGTGGATTAGAAAACTCTGGGACATACACACAATGTAGTACTCCGCATCACTAAAAAAATGCTGATGATCACTTGAAGTCTAATATTTCATGGGAAGAGGTGGAGGAAATTATGCTAAGCAAAGTTAGCCAATCATAAAAGGACAAGTGCAATATGAGTCCTCTGAGTTAATTATAATCAGCACAGCAAGTGTAAAAGAAAAATCACTAATCTCACACTACACAGGTTGTGGTACAGGCAGTTAGATAGGACTCAGACCAATCTCAAGGAGCTACATGCTATTCCAACACAAAGAAGGGAATGGGGGAAAGGAAGAGAAACGTGGATGGGGGCAATGGCACCTGCAGAGTAGGACACTAACACACCCGGGGGAGAGAATTGGTTATGGGGCCACAGAATTGGGAGTGTGCATGCTGATTCCACCATGGCACACCAAGCCTTGAGGGCAATGAAATGACATGAATCAATGTAAAAAAAGAGTGGAATTCAGGACCAGCCACAATCAGAGCCATACTGACCCCATCCCAAGAAGCATATGCTCTAGGGGGCAATGCTAAACCTATAGGTTGGGGAGAGGGACTGTCCTGCCATGTCCACACAGAAGCAAACAAAAAAGGAAAAAGAGAAAGGGGTAGTCTAGACCCCAGATAGGCATGCCAAGTTTGGAGAATGCTATCTCTGCACTGAACTGCTATGGGACAGAGAGGACTTAAACAGCAATTCCCATAAGGCCTTCACTTGCTACTGCTGTGTTTTAGGATATGATTCCAAGTGGAAGGCAATTAAAGTGATTGACTTCTTGAAAAAAAAAAAGTCCTAATAGAACAAAAATCTAATTCAGAGAGGACCATTCATTCAGAAAGAAAAAAAGTTTAAATATGATTACAACTTTGCAATGTGATATTGGGGAAAAAACATTATACGTATTGAGAGTGAATCAATGTTGGTCTTAACTACTGAAAAAATGACTAATTTTCTACAAAATATGCCATGAATCAAATGTCTTATGAAGCATGGCTTCTCTGCCAAAAGGCTCACTCCATTCAAGACCTGTGAAGCTCTAGTGGAGTAAGAATGGCTGGTTTGAAAATAATTAACTGAGAAATTATTAGCATAAAGGTGCTAGGTGGTGAAATCTGAAAACACGGCACCATTCCTCATAAGTGGAAGCCATTCATCAGTGCTTTGATGTAATGTGTCCTTTGTTGACAATATAACTACATTGTGCCAGATAATTCAAAATGCTCTAAAAATGCTTGTTGGGGAGAGGGAAAACATTTTTCTTGTGATAACTGAACTTTGGTTGCAAAGGGGATTTTGCATGATGCTGCTATTTTAGCTTTTAGTCTTCTTTTTTTCCCCTTCTCTTGCTGTAGAGTGTAGTCCATTGGCAAATTGAATGACATTATTTGAGTGACATTATTGTTATGTAAGAATCTGAACTTTGCTTTTCAATGCAACCAACTCATCTTTAGAAATGTTGTTAAACTACTCTGAGTATACTGTGCAATATAAATGCTGGACAATTGGGTTAGTTCAGTGGTGACACAGGAACTAATGGATTTTATACAGATTCATGCTTTTGCCTGAAATCCTATGTACAGATATTTTAAGTACATAAAATCAGATTTGACACATTTATTTTTTGAAAAGTATACATATGTTCTCAATAAATATTCAACTTAGGGAAAAAAAGAAAGAAAGAAAATAACTTCATACAAGGATCAGATTTACCCAAACACCCCAGAGAAGAAAATGCTACCAGTGGGAAAGACACTGTTCAGTTGGTAAGAGTTAGGTATTAAATTAGGCAGGAGTAAAAAAACTCAGTGAAGAGTTGAAGGTTCAGAAAGTAATCTCTGTAATCTCTCATAATCTCTGCAGGGAGTCTTGATGTAATTCAATCTAGATGGGTAAGGACGGGCATGATCAGAGGAGCAAGCATGTATGACTGCCTTTTTTTTACCTGTAGATTTTTGATTCCATGGCCTCTTTTTATAACTAAAACCTCATGACACTATACTTTGCCCTAGTGTGACATCTCTTCATTTCTGCAGGCTGAAAGCTTCTGAGAGAACATTCTTAATAATTACATAGATACCTTTCTTAAGTCTTCATCAAGTATTCACACTCTTTTAATTGACAAAATAGGTGAATAAAGATTTAAGGTGATAGTGTTTAAACTACATTAAGAAACTATGCTCATTATGTTTAGTGACCAAAAGGATATATACTTATTCTGTATGGATTATGTGCCAAGTAATGGTGATAGGCAGTACACTTGACATAGAAACACCAAACAAGACCAGATCTGTGCCAGTATGTTAATTTAGCAAACTTATAGGACAAACTTATAGTAGAACTACCCTGGAGTTTCATATGCTTAAATTACAAAAAAAGATGAAACTTCCTTCTCTTCCTCCTTATACTAATACTAATAGGAGTCATTGCTACAGTACTTTTAGTGGTGACTTTAATAAAGAGGCTTGTTAGTCTGGTAGACAACAGAAACAAATCTGAAGACATTTGTGTACAGGAAAGTGCTTTAAATAAAGAGTAAGTGTGCATTAAGAAAACATCTCAGTCCAGTCCAGATCAAGTCCATATAAATCTATATGTCCAGTAGCAGTTTGCACATCCCTCTAAAGACCCATGCAACACAAACAATGACACTGGGTGCAGTAAGATCACAGGCCCATGGGTGGAAAAATCTCGTGGATCCCATGGTGGTGGAAGCATCTTAACGCTGGTGTGGGTTTCCACGTAGCTCCTCTAGCTCCAAGGCTCTGGTTGCCGTCAGCATAGCTCCATGTAGCTTGTCAACAGAAAAGTCTGCCAGGGAATGAGTGAGTGCCCCGCTTCCAGCAAGCTATTTTCTTAGCGCCTCCAAATGAGGTCATCAAGCAGTGATCTGATTGGCAGGGTACATTCCACTCCTCCACAAATTGACACCAGATTGTTAACTACCACAGATGCTCCTCACTTTCACTGGACATCGTTCAGTCCATATACCACATGCCTTATGTGACAGTCTTGAACCATAGAGATTCATTTTATTTGCTACAACAGATTCTACCCCTAGGAGTATACATCCCAGAGTGGAGAGAAAACACATACGCCAACAAGCTGGTATGCCAAAGTCCTGAAAAGACTTTGCAAAACAATGCGGTTCTCACTCTAGTGACTGAGGAAATGTGCATCAAGCGGGAATAGGCTTTTAAAGGTTGGGAAAATAAATCAAGGACAAAAAGATACAATAGAAAGTACATAAGATAAAGCCTGTGAGAGACCGGAAGCTGCAGTCTTAATTCTCTTTCCCATCTTCCAAGATGGCTGGTGAAAAGGCTGAGAAGAAGCCAGACACCAAGGAGAAGAAGCCCAAAGTCAAGAGAGCAGGTAGCAGGGTCAAAGTGAAGGGTAAGGGCCTGAAGGTCAAGAAGGGGAAGCCCCACTGCAGCCGAAACCCCATCCTTGTCCGAGGCATCGGCGCATATTCTGGCTCTGCCATGTATTTCCGAAAGGCCATGGAAGTACTGCCATGGAAGAAAGGCAGAAGAAGTACTGCTCCACGACCAAGTCCAGGATTGAGAAGAAGAAGAAGATGGTCCTGGCAATGTTCACCAAGCCCGTTGGGGGGAGAGGGGGGTGGGCGGAGAGGACAGGAGCGTTGGGACCCGAGTGGTGAAGCTTCGCAAAATGCCTAGGTCTTACCCCATGGAAGATGTGCGGAGGAAGCTGTTGAGCCCCGGCAAGAAATCCTTCAGCCAGCATGTCAGGAGCCTGTGCGCCAGCATCACCCCCAGGACTGTCCTGATCATCCTCACCGAGTGCCACCGAGGCAAGAGAATGGTTTTCCTGAAGCAGCTGGGCAGTGGCTTGCTGCTTGTGACTGGACCTCTCTCCCTGGAACTCTCTCAATCGAGTTCCTCTACGTAGAACACACTGGAAATTTGTCATCGCCACCTCCACCAAAGTTGACATCAGTGGTGTGAAAATCCCCAAGAATCTCCCATATGCCTACTTCAAGAAGAAGAAGCTGCTGAAACACGGGCACCAAGAGGGCGAGATCTTTGACACTAAGATGATTAGTTAATAAGATGATTAGTTAATGATACGAGATCACAGATTAGCGCCAAGCTGATCAGAAAGCTGTGGACTCCCAAATTTTGTCAAAAATCAAAGCTGTTCCCCAATCCCAAAGCTACTTGCATACTACCTTCGCACTCACAAATGGGATTTATCCTTGGTGTTCAAGATTCTTGCAAAGAACTTAATTAAATAACTCTAAGTTTGAAAAAAAAAAGATAAAGCATGAGAAATAATAAAATCCATGGGAAGATAGATGATGGAAAGAAAATTCAAGGAGGATTTTCTAGGGATATCATTACAGTAAATCCATGTACATAGAAAGACCTTATGGCAGGTGTTCTCACTCATTTCTTCTTTAAAGAAAGTTTTTTAATTAAAATATTTATATGTGGCTTAGTGGTTGCTATTTAACAACATCTATACGAGGTATTTAGTGATTGATTACATTTTTCAATCCAAAACTAAGGAGAAAAAAAATTCAAAATAGAGCAAATTAATAATAGGATAAAAAGGAAATTAATGATAAGATGCTAAAATGTAACCTAATGATATCCGTACTTTCTGGTGTGCTCTGTCAGTCAGCAGAGATTTTTGTCCATGTCTGAGAATTGGTCTGAGGTTATGCATTGGAGACTCATTCACCATTGGGTCTCTAGAAATGGACTTGAGGTTTCCACGGTCTTTCATTGCATTCTGCAAATGAGGTGTTCAGAATTCAAGCTCTACTCCATTTGTATCCTCTGATCTTGGAGTTTGCTATTTGTCCTCACAGAATGATGTGCTTCATCCATGTAGACTTATCCCATCACATAAAGGGCTGCTTGCTTTTAGAAAAAAAAAAAAAAAACAGGAGACCAGTCCAGGTACTGGACTTTCAGATAACTGAATACATGTAAGTTGTTCACCACACTTTGCTGTAGCGTGCTTACAATCAGTGATCCCTTTGTGAGAGTTAGTAGTTTTTGAAGCTGTATCATCAAAATTACTTGTTTTAGCTTAAGGATTACAGTGGAATGGGATTTCAAGATCCCGTCATATAGCTAGGCTCTCTCTCTCTCTCTCTCTCTCTCTATATATATATATATATATATATATATATATATATATATATCCCTGCTCCACATTAGTGGCAGATTTCTCAGTTGTTTTGTTGATGCTCTAAGTGACCTCAATGGAACATTTCATAATTCTAATCATGGTATCATTAAAATAGCCATTGGTAACAAATTTAGAACATTATTAAATGGGGGAGTATTGCCATTGAGAAAGCACTTTAAAACTAAATCAGATGGGATGTTTCATTTTATATCTGAAGATTTAAATACATAGAATTTTCTTTAAGAACACAAAATAGGTTAGATGCACTGTACAATATTCAATAAAGCCATCCATTCCAATAGAGCCATGTCTGTACAACTAAGACATGTCTTTGAAAGCTAAGAGAATATGCAGGTTCCAATATGTGACAGTCTTAAGTGATCTATTATTGCGTGACCCAATTCTATAACCTTAGTGTAGTAGTCTTCTTCTTCTATTCCTCAAGCATTACAGCTTTAAATTCAAAAGAGTATATAAGTTTCTTGAACTTAGAACAAGTGTGTTTAATGAAAAGTTGGTTTTGAATGCAGCAAGTAGGTTTTCAGATTCAGTTCTTTCTGGTGTAACCTATGTAGTATACTAAATGCTTTAAGAGGAAAGATGTTTTAAATTTATAAAGTTCAGGTACTATAAAGTATAGAACCTGGGTCACCAAGAACTGTAAAAAGCTTGATTAATCCTGCTTGATATGCCATATATTTCTAGGAAGATTTTCATCCTCAGGAGACCATAAAGACAATATCAATTTACTATAAGACATGATGGGAGCAGAAAGTCTTATCTTGTATGTATGTTGGTGCTGTAAGCTGCCATGAAATTAGTCCTAAGCGATAGCAACATTATGTATATGAGAAGTAGACACTACCTAGTCCTGTGCCATCTACAAAACTGATCCTCTGCTTTGAGCTCATTGTTGCAGCTACTGTTTTTAGAACATCTCATTGAGGAGCTTCCTATTTTCACTGTGCCTCCATTTGACCAAACACAATGTCCTTATTCAGGGACTGGTCTCTCCTGACAAGTCCAATGTAAGTGACATGAAATCTTGCCATCCTTGCCCCTAAGGAGCACTCTGGCCATATTTTTTCCATACTTGTTTTCTTTTCGACAGGTCATGGTACATCCAATATTCGCCTGCAGGACCACGATTCAAACACATTAACTCTTCAGCTTTTAGTTTTCATTGTCCAGCTTCCACTTGTATATGAGGCAAGTGTAAGCTCTATGGCTTGTGTCAGGCCCTACTTAGCACTTAAAGTAACCTCCCTGCTTTTCAACACTCTAGAGGAGTGTTGTGCAGCCAACACCCACAATGTAACATACTGTTTGATCTCATGAATGTAAACTTTGTGTACCCAAGCAAGACAAAATCCTTGACAATTAAATTGTTTCTCTATTTATCATGATGTTACCTACTAGTCCAGTTTGAGGATTTAGGTCTTCTTTACAGTGATATGCAATTCATACAGAAGACTGAATTCTTGCTCTTCATCAGCAAATTCTTCAAATCCTTCTGACTTTCAGCAAGTGAAGTTATGTCATCTGTATCATCAAAGGTTGTTAATAAGCATTCCCCTAATACTAATGCCACATTCTTCATATATGCCAGCTTCTCTGATGATTTGTTCAGTATGCACATTGACAAAGTATGGTAAGGGGACACTATCCTAAAACATAACTTTCCTGGTATTAGACCATGTAATATTCCCTTTCTCTGTTTCCATAATTGCCTCTTGATCTATGTACATGTTCTGCATGAACACTATGAAGTATTCTTTAACTCCCATTCTTCTCAAGGCTCACCATAGTTTGTTTATGATCCACCCAGTCAAATGCCTTACCATACTCAATAAAACTCTAGGAAAGAGCTTTTTGGTGTTCTTTTCTTTTAGTGAAGACCCATTTGACAGCAGCAATGAAATGCTTTGTTTTCTGTCCTCTTTTGAATTTGATTTGAACCTCTGTTAGCTCTCTTTCCATGTACTACTGCTATAGTTCCTTGATGACCTTCAATAAGATTTTACTTGTATGTCATATAAATTATATTGTTCTATAACTTGAAATTCTGTTGGGTTATATGATATATGTATATCACAAAGTGTTTTCTTGTTTGATTAATTTCATATTGGAGACATTTGTAGAATTCTTCAATTTCTTTATCATTATATTTGGAGGTTGTTGCATTTAAATTTTAATAACCATTCTATTGATTGAATTTCCTTCAAATCTGACAGATACAATCCTCTTTCATACATTATTCTTCAAGATATATCTTGAAAGGTCCTTTTTGA
The DNA here is from genome assembly GCA_004026705.1 of Nesogale talazaci. Taxonomy (NCBI): domain Eukaryota; kingdom Metazoa; phylum Chordata; class Mammalia; order Afrosoricida; family Tenrecidae; genus Nesogale; species Nesogale talazaci. The sequence goes on along the minus strand of PVJH01001004.1, from coordinate 46,856 downwards.
ATGTGAATGTAATACTATTCGTCTTGATTGTATTATTATAGTCCAGGACACCATGTGATTTTCCGATTAAAACTGGCCAATACCAGTCCAGTTTAGCACACTACCACCAAAGATACTGATTTTCATGCATTCTATTTTACTTTTTACCATATTCCATTTTCGTAGATTCTTCCTTCAGACATTTCAAGATATTATTAATAGATGTTTGCAGCTGCTTCTTGTCACTTGGAGTTGAGTCTCAAGGGCCAACAAAGATCCCCAAAACTTTACTTCCGCAGGCATTGTTTTATTTTTGTCACCTTGGTCCACTATCCTCGGAAAAAGCAGTTCATCCTCGGCCTTCATTCAAGTGCCTTTTGACAGAGAGGCCCATCACTGACATCATTCTACTTCCCTGCTTAGCCCTGTGCCCATGATATGCGTAGGGTTTTTAGCAGGATTTTGCTCCAAAATGGACAGTAGCTTCCCTCTTCTTAGTTCCATTTTAGTTTTGAAGCTCTGTTGAATCCTGTTTACTTTGTGTCAACCTCCTGATATTTGAAACACTAATGACATCGATTCTGGCATCACCGAAACACATAAACCCCCACAACATGAGGACAGCAGCTAGAGTTCTTAGAATGAACAATGACTATCTTATTATAAGGTGCTTGATGGCAATCAATTTAAGGATAGACAAATAAGCCTGTAAGCCAAGTAACTATTGTTCTTATGCAGAAACATCTCACAGCTTTTGTTTCAGTCACATCAGAAGGGCAAAACAAATAAAAAAGTTCATTCACTGAAGGCATCTATACTCCAAGGTGCACTCAGTTCTGTTTGTGCCCTCTAGATTTACAGTTTGCTATTTGCCTTGGATTTCAAGATTCCCTACAAGAGTTTTTGGGAAGAATTCCCTGATGATCAAGTTATTGTAACTTGTACTTCACCTGGAAGGCTTTTCTGTATTGTTTTTCCACTGCTTAATTTCACAGCTAGCTTCCCGTTCACTCTGAGGAACTGACAAACAAGTACAGAAAGATAAAGACTGAACAGCTCCATTTGTCTTATGCTACCAGCACTTGGTTGCAATGCCATGATAAATGGTCACCAATAAATCTGTTACAGACAAAGAGCATCGGCATGTGGGTTGGTGTATTTTTGCCTTTTTGCACAATAAAGGATGGTGGGGATGGACAGAAAAAAAAGCAAGATGACGGCAATGAGGAAAACACACTCTCTCACAAAGGCCCAAGCTAGGAAAAGACAACTGCAAGATGAGCATGCAAATCATGCATACATATCATTTTGTTGATAAATAAAGTTCATTTATAACAGAAAAAGCATTTAAAGTTTATCTTCAAAAGGACACTTTTTTGATTATTTTTCAATTTATGGGTTTTTTTTGGTTAATTTTCAAACCATGTTATTGGGAGTTAACACAGATATATCATTGCATTATTCAATCACATCAAGCAATACTGTACTATTGGTATGACAATCATTTTCCAAACATTATTTTCCTTCCTGAACTCAGCCTCTCTTTATGGTTCACAACCACTGTTACCCCCCAAACCTCTATTCTCCTTGCTGCCCCCATGAGTTCATCAATCCCTGGTTTCATATATTGAAAAACAGAAAAAATGTTCAACAAAAGTCCCAATATGAACAACCTAAAAACAAAATACAGAAAATGTTGAACACCATTTCAGGCATAATGTAAATTAGGGAAGGGGATCATCTGACAAGATTCAACCATTCAATTCAAGTTTCTCATTTTAGTTTTCTATAGTCATCACTCCAATGCACTGTATTTGGTAACCACTTTCCCCCATCCCTCTAATATGGATAGAAGGAAATCACCAGGAGTGTATTTCCTATGTAGTTCCCACAAATGTATCTAGGATTTTCACTGTCATCAACAGCCTTCTGCAGGCTCTGATGATATCCCCCCCATTGACTTCGGATTATATGATTTATCAGCCTAAGAAGACTGATGCTGGTGTGCTTCTTCCATGTGAACTTAGTTGACATCTCATTTAGCTGGTTTCTTGTTTAGAAACAAGCCTTCAAGACCCCAGAAACTATTTTATCTGATAGCCGGTCACCATCTAACTTCCTCACCACACTTTGTTGTAGACCCCATATCTTTTGTGTGCCCTTTCTGAGGGAGAGTATCAGAGAGGGTCACATGTAAGAACTAATTGTTCCTAAACTTAAGCTAGGATTTAATGCAAGCCAAAACCCATTCCTAGATCCAAGCCATTTGTTTGCTTGTATTTTAATTTGCTTTTGGTTCCCATTGAAAGCCCCCTTGTGAATTTATGGTAGAGAGTGTTATCTGGTCTCTAAAAGTATTCTCTGGATGATAATATATAAGACCAGCAAATTTTAGGAATATTGTCAATGATATGGATTGACAAACAAAATACCACAGCTATGTTCTTAAATATACAGTCATTATATTGTGCAGGACTGGGAAACATTTCGTTCTGATGCACAAAGATTAGTCATGAATCGACACCAAATTCAATGCATCTAACAATCAGCACTATGGACTGGAAGGGGCATCTCTGTCAGTACAAACCTGTCTTTGGAAAAGTTTTCAGGCTTTACCTGAGTCCTCCCTCAGTACCTTGCAGCCTGGAAACTCTCCCTGCAATAAGCTGGGGAAGCTTCATTTTCTTCTATGAGGAATCCGTGTACATGTTCAATAGCTGAAAAACACTTAAAGATCATATTTAAATTAATATAAATTCATTCTTTAAGGCAACTAATATAATGTAGAACAATAAAAAATGTGATCCCACTATTCCATCTTGGAACTAGCAGAAGAAATCAAATTTAGAATAATCTCTGGCAAAATAATTTGTTAATAGGATATGACACAGTGGTAGATATAACATTAACAACAAGGAATAGCTTAAATATTTAACTATCATGTATGTTCCCATTTTCTTAAACCACAATGCAAAACTGCCACTCATTTCCATTTGGTTACATAGTCTATAAAATAAAAAAATTTTAACTTTTAGCTCACATTTATTTTTTGCTCTTAGACAATATTGAAAATGGATTACTAGTAATCATATGATTAATAAGCTTTTAATCTTAAATTATTCAAATGTAATCAATTTTATAAAACTAAGGTGTTTAAACTAAAAAGAATGCAAGAGCAAAATATCAGATTAGAAAAATATACACTGCTCTATTTTCTAATTTGGCTTATTAAATTAATATTTTAATATGTTCTTTTAAAATTGTTTTCATATCCATAATATGAAAATAATGAGCTTAAACATAATGTGCAATGAAGCAAGTTTTTATGAAAAAATGTTACAGCAAAGATAGCATCTCAAGAATATTAATAACATTTATGATTATTTTTATCATCCTATTATGTAATTATTTTATTATAAATATATATACTTATTCATGTAAATATGTTCTTATTATCAAGGTTACATATAAAACAAATATATATAGATATAGATATAAAAAAATTCAAACAAAGTAAGATTAAGCATTGAGTGTTTTTGAGAAAATATAAAAAAATTGACAAGCTAGTTTATAAACAATAAAATCTAAAGTCTTTATACTAAATTCATTTTAATCTAATCAATCAATTTTATCTTGCTTGCAGTTTCTTGCTACTTTATATAATGCAAGTTTTGTTTTTGTTTTGTTTTAAATAACAGAGTAAATTTAATTTTCCTTCAAGTGTAAACGTTACTTTGGAAGCAAATATATGATTAGAGTGTGTAAATCTTTTGTATTTAAGAAATATAAGAATATATGCACACAGCAGTCTTCAAATATTTGTTAAGATTTCACTAGATTTTTTTAACAAACACAATTAATGAACATTGTACAGGAGGCTTGTCAACAGGAGAACATAAGATAATTATTAGAAAGAGAAATATGATGGCTTACCATAGCAACAGTAACCAACAAAGACTATCATATTTAGCACTTACTATGAATAATCAGAATGACTCAAGGAGATATTCACAGTTATTTTATTCATATCTTACTAATGAGTAAATAAGACCTGGAATGTTAAAGAGAATCAATTCAAGGTACATTACGTAAATGTCCTGTGCCTTAGTGGCAAGAAGGTTCCTTAGTTGCCCAATGGTTCAGTTTCCATATTAGTAAAATGAGTTGAAATTGTAACAATTTTGACAACTCATTAAAAGTACAACTAATAATTATAATCATTAGTTTTAATGTTACTATTACTGGGATGAACTACAATTTTCAGCTCTTACTATCAATTGAGTTATTTACTCCTGCTCCTGCAAGGCTCCTGTACAAGTCTTTCATCAATTATATTGGCTCAAAAATATTTGATAAAAATCTAATGCTAAATATTAAAATATTGATAGGCGAGTGCATTTTTAGATTTCCTAGATGCAGAAGAATCCAGAGTTAGAAAAGCAAAGAGGAAGGACACACAGCATATCTTAAACTGAAGGCCCTTAAGAAAGAATGCCAGCATCAAAGGCAATCTGAAAGGAGTCTGTGGCGAAGAACTGAACAGTGCAGGAAGCACCGATAGAGGGAAGAAAGGAACCACAGAGTGTCTGTATCAAAAAGAACAAATCAAAATCCCATCGTTACAGAAAGTGGCACGTGAGCAAGGGCCAGTGATGATAAAGGAAGAAGTTCAAACTGCCCTAAATGCATTAGTCAAAAGCAAGTCTTCAGAAATTGATGAAATGCCAATGGAAAGGTTTAATTAAGCTGACAAAGTCCAGGAAGCACTCTTCTAGAGCAGGGATTTTGGATGACAGCTATTAGGCAAGATGAGTGGAAGAGAGACATATCTGTTCCCATTCTACATAAAGGTGACCCTAGAGAATGTTCAAACGTTCAAATTATAGTGCAATACCACCGACATTACCTGGGAATCATTGAACAATGATCATAGCACTACAGAGAACTTGCAGTTACAGACCACCTTCATGGGAGAACATGGGCCAATAATACAGAAAACAGGTTTATTTGTGCCGGATTGACTATGCCAAAGCATTCAACTGGGTAGATCCTAATAAACTCTGAGTAACCTTGCTAAGAGTGAGAAGTCCAGAGCAGTTCAATATGCTTATGTAGAACTTGTACGTAGATCAAGAGGCCGTTATGCAAACAGAACAAGTGAAACCTTCAAAATTTGGAATAAGGAAAGATGTGTATTCATGTTGTATACACTCACTGGATATATTCAATGTCTATGCTGAGAAAATCATCAGGGAGGTGGGTTTATATGGAGGGGAACATAGATCAGTATTAGAAGAAGACTTATTAACAACTTGCGGTATGCAGATGACTCAAACTTGCTTGCTGAAGGTGAGGAAGACTGGAGGCACTTGCTGATTAAACTCAACAATGTAGCCTTCAGCATGAATTACAACTCATTATGAAGAATATCAAAATCATCACAGCTGGACCAATAGGCAACATCATGATAAATGGAGAAAGGGTTATAGTTGTCAATGATTTTGTACTTTTTGAATCCACAAGGGATGTTCAGGGCAGTGGCAATCAAGAGTTCAAAAGACCTGTCTCATTGGTAAATGTGCAGTCTAAACTTCTTTAAAGAATTGAGGAAGTAGTTATGCCTGACACAAGCCACAAGTGACAAGAGAAAGCAAATTCGATGGCACTCATCTTTAGTTGTAAGAGAGTGCTCTCTGTTTAGAAGTAATTGTACAACAAGCAAGCATCCCAGCCCTGGCCAGATCAAGTCCATACGTCCAACGCTCATCCATAAGTCTGAAATGAATCCATATGTCCTTCTTCAGACTCATGCAACCAAATGCAATGATGCAGAATGCAGGGACTTCAGCAGGCAGTGGGTGCAATTCTGGGGCATACAATGGTGGTGGAAGCAGGTTTCAGTGAGAGTTTGGCAGCTCTCTGAGTGACGGAAGAGCAGGAAGGTGAATGCACAGAGAGAGAGGAAGGTCCCCAGGACCCTCGTTATGAGAAGGTCACACCCATAAGGAGACATTATCAGGCAGGGATCTGATTGAGAGTCTAGAGTCCACCCCTACACTCTATTTATCAAGTTGACATGGAATTATGGAATTACCACACCATGGTATTTACAATGTTGGTCATTGCATAAAGATGACTGAAAAAAAAAATCAATGCATTTGAATGTTGGTGCTAGAGAAGAATATTGAAAGTACCATGAACTGTTCAAAGAGCATATACATCCCCCCAAAAGTATGTGCAGAGTGCTTCCTAGTGGCAATGATGGTAAGACTTTGTCTCACATACTTTGGACATGCTGTCAGAAAAGTCCAGTCCCTGGAAAGGACAGCATGTTTGATACAATGGAATGGCACACCAATGAGTAATGTTCTCCATGATCCAGTGGTTGCATAAATGGGCTCCAACATAGAAGCAAATGTGAGATTGCACAGGGCCTTGCAAAGCCTACCTCTGTTTTGAATAAGGTTGCTATGAGTGGGAACCAATAGATGGCCTCTAACAGCAAGAACAGATACTAAAAAATCACACATTATAATTACATAATTGTTTCCAAAATATGTTTGAGCAAAAGGCAAAGATAAATATGCTCTTAAAAAAACAACTGTAGAAAGCCTATATGATTTCATTGTTACTGATTTATATAAATCACATTTCAGCAGCCAATTTGTTGCACTGAGATGACTGATATTTATCGCTATAGTGCTGGAGGATATGCCACCAATTTTTCAGATACCAATGAAGTCATCCATTGTGGAGAAGTTTCAATGGTCCTTTAAGACTAGAATAGACAGAAAGAAGAACTTGGTGATAACTAAATAATTGGCCAATGGAAACTTTATGAGTAGCATTAGAACACTGTGTGACATATTACTGGAATATAATTCCTTCTGATGAAGTAGAAGTCAAAATATGAATGGGAAAGAACAGCCTCTTCAATGTAAAGTGTTCTTTAATGATATGGATGGAGTGAAGCTTCTGATTCTTTCACTTGCTGATATGGCATGACTCAAATCTAGAAACTACCAAAAAGGAAAAGCAGCTCATGATTAATGTAAAGACTAATAATGAGAACATGAAATGTATGTAGTAAAAATCTGAGAAAATCTAACTTGTGAAACAAGTGGAACACTTGAAAATTGACACTATAGGTACTAAACTTGCAATGCCAGATTATTCTGCTTCATTGCTACCATGTAGGACTTGAGTACATTGAAATAGACTGATATTGATCATTTTGAACCAATAATAAAATTCATTATGCTAGTATGGCAAATTGAAGGTGAACAGAAGTCCATTTATTTTGAAAAAGACCCACAATAAACACGTATACATAGCAGTCAAGTGTTAAATATCAAAGATGTCATTTTGAGGCTGAGGTACAGCTGACCAAAATTAGATTCCTGAGCAGACCGCACAATGTTCTGTTGTGCATAGGCTCAACAGATAGGAACTGATAACTTTTCTTTTTTGGGGAGGGTGGGGGGTGGGAACTGATAACTCTGACCCAGAACAAGTACACTCAAGTTTTAGACTAGGGTGGTGCTAAGAATGTAATTTCAACCTACCTACAATGTTATGTTAATTACTTCACTGTTCCTATACTTTTCCTTATTACTTTAGGTATAGCTGCTGGATAAGGTCTCTTTATAATGTTGGCAAGCAAGGATGTTGCTTGGAGGACTAAAATATGCCCAGCAATGCCTTGGTATTTTCCGTTGCCACAGATGCTTGGAAATTTGGAAACTGACTAAGGAATACTGAAGGAAAAATGATACATGTGTTGGTCAAGCACATCAACAAATGTTTGCTGTGTTAGGTTGGATCATTTAGAGCTACAAAATAAGTGACACTCATATATGTATATGAACTAAGAAATTTAAAAAGACCTGTCATGTCAATGCCAACAAATAATGGCACTAGAGAACAAGGTAAGATTGCCCCTGTGAATTTTTCAAGACTGTAACATTTTTTTCTTTTTCTTTTTTTAATAATTTTATTGGGGTTCCTACAGCTACTATAACATTCAGTACATCATTTGTATCAAGAACATTTGCACACATGCTGCCACATACATTTCCAAACATTTTCCACTTGAGTCCTTGGTATAAGCTCCCCTTAAAAAAAAAAAAAAAAAAAGCTCCCCTTTCCCCTCCCACCCCCTTTTTTTAATGAATCATTTTATTGGGGGCCCGGTGTCAGGTATCAATGAGCTAAAATTATGCTATTATTAAGGAGGGGGAGTACAAATTGGGGACCTAAAGCCCATCAATAGGTGAGGTGGCATCCTGTTGCAGCGGGGTTACAAGGAGGAGATGAGTCAGGTAAGATACAGGGTAGGAGCTATGAAATATGCAACCTTCCTCTAGTTCCCATGCTGCCTCCCACCCACTCTCATTTCGCCAATTCTACCACATAAATCCAGCTAGACCAGGAGATGTACAGTGAAGTTGGAAACACCGGAAACTTAGGATGGATGATCCCTCAAGACTAGTAATAGGAGAGGTAATACCAGGAGGGTGGAGGGATGGAGGAATAGAAAGGGAGAACCAACTTCAGGGATCTACACGTAGCCTCCTCTCTGAGACACGGACAACAGGGAAGTGAGTGTTGGGACACATTGTACAGTGTACAGTATGAAAAAAATAACAATTTATAAATTATTAAGGGTTCCAGGGCAAGGGGGGGAGGGAGGGTAATACAGGGAGCTGATACTGGGGTCCTGGATGGAGGGAGGATGTTTTGAGACTGTAACCTTTTTAAGGGAGCAGAAAGTTCCATATTTTTCCTGTGCTGGTGGTTTCAAATTGCGAATGTGGTTAGCACCCCAGTGTGGAAGCACTCGGCCATCAGGGTTCCTATATGTAAAAGAAGGCATTCCTTCCTGGTTGAAATCCATGGGATCCACATTATCCTGATCCCCTTTCAAAATCATGTCGCTTCATGTAGGTGGATGACTCAGAAAGGGAGATCACAGGATAGACAGTGGGTCCCCAATACATGGGTCCACACTCAGTAGAAAGCTGGCAGCATACTAACAGCTCCCAGGTTGAGTTCCAGGGTCAGTGGCCCATGTCAGTTCTCTCCTGGAGGCAGAACAAAGTACAAGCAAGAATTAAGGCTAAGGGAAAGGAAGAAAAGTGTCCACAATGTCTCTCATATAAGAGGACACACCTCCCAGGAAGTATCCACTGTCTGTGATCTGATTGACAGATTGGATCCCACTCCTATGCAAGTGCAAGCTGACATAAAGACTACCACATGCTTTGGATTTTGTTTGTTTGTGTGTTTTTTTGTAAAACAATCTTTAACCTTTTTGTATTATTTTTTCTTTCATAGGGTGTTATTAACCATACTTGCAATTATCAAAATCTGACATTTGTTTCAAAAAATAAATCCTACTATACCCTTTTCTATACCTAAGGAGACTTTTCTGACCTTTTAAGGAAACCAAGCAAGGTGACACACAACTTAGGACAAGTCCCTTTTCTTTTGATTGAACAACAACCAAAAAATGGGCCCTAGCTTGAATAAAGATAGCAATTCTTATTTTATGCCACAAATATGAAATTTGTCATCTCACTATTTGGCTATCTGACCTTTATTTGCTAATACTTACATTTCATCTAGAGTTCAAAGATTTTAAAAATTATCTGCTTTCACTATGTTCTATACTGGAAATTAAATGACATGTTTCAGAAAGTTATTCACAATTTAGATAAGAACATTTTCAAGTTATGACACTTTTTAAATTATTAGCATTACTTCTTAATTGGGTTATATTGCCAATCAATGAGAATTCTCCATTCTTTACTCATTTAGAGCTGACATTGAGGAATAAAATTTCAATCAGACAAATGTCAAGTGACTTTCCTAGTAAAGATAATAGATTTCCCACTCACATATTTCTTTTTCCCCATGTACTCAGAATGCTTTTTACAAAAGACTTTAGGTCAATAATATTGTCACTGTGCTTTTTCAAGAAGTAGAAGTGGGTATACATGTTGTAAGTTAGGTGGCAAGAAGTAGTATTCCTTCTTATTTTAACCATCTAAAAATTTCAGTTGAATATTGACAAACACTTTTGGTAAATTTGTGGTTATTAAAAAGAAAAGAATAAAAGCTAGCTGGTGTAGAGTCTATTGTAGCTCACAGTGACTTGTTAGGCCAGAGTATGTTTGTTACTGTGGGTTCTACAGCACTGCATGAATAGGTGTAACCTCATCTCCTTCCAGAGGAGTGGCTGATGGTTTTGAACTGCTGATCCGGTGGTTTTCAGTCCAAGGAGCAGCCTATTATGGGACTCTTTGTGGGTATGTGTTGGTGGTATGTAGTATGGGTTATAGCTAACATTTTTGTTTGTTTGTTTGTTTGTTTTGTTTTGTTTTGTTTTTTAAATTCATTTTATTGGGGACTCATACAGAACTCATCATAATGTATACATACATACATACATACATACATACGTTGTGTCAGTAGTTACATCTTTTCTGGGATGGGGTGGGGTTCTTTTTTTTTTTTTTTTTTTGATTTGTGAGAAGTAAGCCAGTTTTATAGGGCAAGCAAGCTTAGGCAATTAGCATATCGTGCTCTTCAAAATTAACAAGTGAATGGCAGCACAGCTGCAAGTCAGGCTTCAGAGGCCAGGGCTGTTTACAGTTACAAAGGCGACAAACTACAAACCCCAGGCAACAAACTGCAACAGAGTTCAGGCATATTCGGCCTGTAGCCAGGTCAAGCATGTCTGGGCCGGGCGGCTCCTGACAGGTCCCCCTTTTTTATTTTTTCAAGTAATATCCTCCCGTGAACTCCGCCTGTCTTAGGTTGTCAGGACACACACTCAGTCCTTACCCATCATCAGTCAATGGTCTTCTAATGTCACCATGGCCTGTCTTAGGTTGGTAAAGAGTGCTCCTGATCTTACCTGTCATTGGCTGTCAAGTTCAGCTCACGGAGGCAGAGGGTCTTATCACATACCAGTCGTGTGTGCCACTCTGTTCGAGGTCGCTCATCTCCAAGCGACAATAATGAACTTGCAGGGGCCTTGCTTGAATGGTCTCAGTCTGTTACTTAATAAATGCCATGAGGTTGTTGGATAATACTGGCCGTAATGAAAGCAAAAGCAATAAACTAACGAGGGGCCCCACAGTGGCAAGAGGTAAGGGAACAGTCCATTGAGCCCGGTCCACAGTGGATCGGTGGTCAACTCCTTTCTTCTCTTCTCCGAGTCTTCTTGCAGCCACTTGGTTTTGTCTCTTACGATTCCAGATTTGTTGACATAGAAACAGCATCTTTCCTGTAAAGCCAAACAAATAACTCCCTGCTCTGCAGCAAGTAAGTCTAAACCTCTTCTATTTTGTAATACTACTTCTGCTAAAGAATCTACCTGTCCTTGCAAATCTTGTGTAGTGCCTGATGAGGCCTGCATATCCAAGATTAGCTGCCTAGATAACTTGGTGTGTTGCAGTTCCAAAGGCCACTGCAGTACTGGTCCCTAATCTTACAAATAGGTCACCTAGTTATTTTAATGAGTATAATATGTACACAGAACATTTATTAACTCATTTAGTTCTCATGACAATTATATGAGAAAAGCCCTTTTTCTCTCTATTTTTCAGGGAGAATGACAGAGGACTGTACCATCTTTCCTTTTGTTGTACACAGGAAGCCGAAGTCTATTAAATTCACAAGTAAAATAGTGTAAGCTTTAAGCTAATCTGGTACAAATGATGCAATTGCTTAACTACTACCTAAGACGTTAGTCATTTAAGCCCATCCTTTGAGGATGCAGAAGAAATATTTGCTGATCTACTTTTATAATAAATTCCAGCCAAGATAATGTTATGGAATTCAAGTCTACTCTGGCACACATGACACTGTTGTTATGAGATATGTGAGAAAGTTCTTCATGCTATTTTTGGGGTGCTGCTTCTTCTACTTAGTAAACAGATTTAGCACTCCACTTACCAAAGCATGCGAATTTAAAGATGATTTTTGAACCACTTATTTCAGGGTTACTTGAATCTAAATGCACATTCAGAACAAGGATTCATCAATAAAAACAAGAAAACAACCTAGGCTGGAAGATGTTAGTAAAATTCTGGCTTTATTATTTCAAATAGAATTAGCTTCACAAAATTAGCTCATTGTAATTACTGCAGGAAAACAACACCTCTAATATCAACGGATAATTTATGTACTACATAGGACCAGATAAATATTTTGACATTAATTTTTCATTATTATACACAGATACGCAACACACACATTGCTGGTTATGAGAACTATGGAAGAGCTGGTTCTCACAAGCTGGTTGTGAGACCTATGGAAGAAGAATTGGACAATCTCTGATTTCATGGACAATCCCTGATTTCAAGTTGATATCTAGGCCAGTCAGCTTTGAAATACTAAGCTTTCTACCTTTAAAAATCTTAGTCAATTTGCTTAAGTAACAAAGTGCTCTTTCTCTGTGACCTATGAGAAACTCTTGACATCTGTGAAACCTGACGAAAGGCCACAGATGATTTCTTCCTGTTTTGTAAAGTAAATGATGCTAAAAGTAAAAGAAAAAGGTTTATTTAAAACACCATGAGTTACATGAAACATGTTGTGAACCATGAAAAAATACCAAATTTTCTTTGAATTAGGTTAATAAAAGAATCCTATGATCTAGGTCTGTTATTGAATCTTTCTATAGCACCTGGTTTTTGACACATTAGCCATACAGTTCAGTAGTATGGTATCCACATTGTGATTTTCAATAAAAAGTTGCAGAACAATAGAATGTCTATATTGAAAACATAGGCATTGCTCTGTTAACACTTGGAGTTAGGTTTCAAGAAAAGAATGAGAATTCATCTGTTTGTACAGTTTGATGTTTTAATAAAGTGTATGTATGAGATTATTGGAAATAAGAAACTAAACAAATTTATAATACTTGAGTTTCATGGTATGACTGTTTTATTTTGAACTCTATATTTAGTAAAATTCATTATTTTCAAGAAAATGTTTATAATATTGACTAGATATTAAGTTCAAAACATAAACTATATATGTCACTTTTCAATAAATTGGTATGCCTGGTGGTATAGTGGTTAAGCTTTGGGCTGAGATTCTCATGATTAACAGTTCAAAGCCCCCGGCAGTTCTATGGGAGAAAGACTGCGCTTTCTCCTCCTGTAAGCAGAGCAGTGGGTCTCAACCTTCCTCAGGTCTCCACCCTTTCAACGAGTTTCTCATGTTGTGGGGACCACTCAATCATAAAATTATTTTCATTGCCACATCATCACTGTCATTTTGCTACTTTTATGAATCACCTTTGAAAAAGTCATTCAACCTCCAAAAGGGTCAAGACCCGCAGGCCAAGAACCACTGAGTTAGTGTCTCAGGCACACATAGGGCATTGCTATGAGTCACTCTTGACTCAGTGGCAACAGGCTTGGTTTAGTTTTCAATAAAATAATTCAAATCTATAATGTGTTGAACACAATATTAAATGATGAATGAGTACTAGGTCATTCAATTCTTACAGGAATCTGTAAGCTATGTACTGTCTTGACATCTTTCCATGTGGTCAAATAGGCAGAGAGATGTGGAACAACATTCCCAAGTTTATGTAAGCTGGTCAGAAGCAGTACTGGGAATCGAAACCTGTAAGCCTCACTCCAGGGCATACCAGGAAGCCTATCACAAGAAACCTTAGGTTCATAGGAGTTGATTATCTTCAATACCTCCAAAGAAAATTATAATTATGCTTTGGGCACATGTATTGTGGCATGATCCCTTAATTTTCCTCAGTTGCCATTAGGGCATCTGGGTCTAGTCACTAGAGGTGAGTCACTCTGTAGTCAGGAATGTCATTGCAAAAAATATAGAGAAGAAGTGCAGAATTTTTTCTGCTGGTGTTAATTTCATAGATCAGGATGCAGTAATTTCTCCATTGAAGATATTTCTGCTGCACGAAACCTATTGGCATGATCAGAAGCAGAAGTCTCTGTTTTTATTTCCTCTTCCTTCTTCAAATGAATGTTTCATACTTGAGGTAAAATTCCAGCCAGTAGGTGTTTCTTCAATTTTTCAAACAGCAATTATAATTCACTCCTATTTGGCCGGTTATTCTTAGTTAAGGAGACACACAGAATCTGTCCATATGTTTGTTTGTTTTTTGCCCTTTACAAATATCTTCCTTTTATGCTACAATTTAATATGCAAAATTTAAGTACATCTAAGAAGTACTTAACAGCTCTGGTGATACAGAAGTTAAGTGCTGCTAAGTGCTTGACTGTTAACCCAAAATTCAACAATTCAAATCCACCAGCTACTTCAAGAAAGAAATTTGGTGATGTGTTCCCCCAAATATGACCTAGAAGACACAGTGAAGCAATTCTACTGTGACATGTAAGGCCACTATGAATTCGAATTAGCTCTAGGGCACAGGAGTGTTTTCATTGTTGCTGTCTCCTATCCCGGTGGACCAAGCCATTTCTGTAATAATTAGAATGCAAAACTTGAATTCTTGGTACAATTATTGTTGGTAGGTGCTGTCAATGATTTTTTTCCTGATTACAGTGATTGTTTATAACACAGCAAGACACTAGCAGGTCATATGAAATCCTTATGATGCTTGTTGTGCTAAGGAAGACATCATTGCTGCCATCACTCATTCAATCATTTTTGTTTAGAGTATTCCCTTTTTCAGCTGATCCTTGAATTTTAACAGACATGAAGTGTTTCTCCAAGAATTACCCCTTAGGATAATACATTCAAAGCACATGAAACAAAGTCTTATCATCCTTGTATCTAAGACATTCTTCCTTTACGTCTTCCAAAATAGACTTATTCTTCTAGTAGTCCAAGGTAGAGTCATCGTTTTTCACTAACACCATCATTCAAACACTCCAGTTCTTCTTAAGTTTTTCTTACTCATTATCCAGATTTTACATGCGTATGAGGGGATCAAAAATACCCTTGCTTGTGTCACGTACACCTTAGTCTCCAACATGTTGTCTTTGTTTTCCAATACTTCCAAGTAAAATTGACAAGGGAAATATATTGTTTAATTTCTTGACTCCTTCTCTGGGTAGTGATTGGGGATCCAAGAAAAACAAACTCCTTGACACCTTGATTTTTTTTTGCTCTAAAAAATTTAACATAATAATCTTTATTGGTCAAGTTGTGGGGACATTTTCAATGTTCTTTATTTTCCTTTTTGTATATTGAAATAATTCAGACTAAAAATTGAAGTCTGATTTTCATCAATAAGTGATTTAAGCCTCCTATCTATTCAGGAGTAAAAAATCTGCCATCTTCCTACTACATGTTGTTCTTAAGTCTTCCTCTGATACTGATGCAGAGTTCTTCATATATTCCAGTTTTTCACAGTTATCACATCGGATACATATGGTGAAAGGATGCAATTTTGTGCTCTATATGAGCACAAAAGAATGACTAGCCATTCTTTGAAGTGTTATCCCTGATTACTTATAGCTCACACATCAGATTGCCTTTGCATAGTTAATAAAGCATAGTCAAGTATTGTTCTCATAGCCTCTGATCCCTGAAGAAAGACATCATGATTGGCCAAGGAGAGGGACAGACAACAACATGGTGGACTGAGGCGGCTACATAAGAACCATTGTGTGGAAGGTGCAGTACCAGACAGCATTTCATTCTGTTGTACAGAATCACTATGAGTCTCAACTGCCATCTGAAAACTACAACTGGTCTCTCTGATAGTTTCACATTTGGGAAATGATAAAGAAAAATATTGAATTCTAATTTAAGTGATTATGTTAAATTTATAATTTTATAATTGTACACTGTGTTGAGAAAAATAAATTGCTGATGCTCAGATTTAGAGGGTAAATTGTATTATTCTAATAATTGATCATATACCATTGCAATTAAAACCAGTTGAGATGTGTTTTTGCATCAAGACAAACACAATTAAAAAAGCTCACTTCCATCAAGTTTATGCCAATTCATAACAATCCTCTAAGACAGGGCAGAATGCCCCCTTATGAATTTCTGAAACTGTTTTAATAGTATAACTGAATCTCCTGGATGATTTATATTTCAGAATACAAAGTATGATTGAAATGACTTATTTTTATTATTGCATAGAGTTCTATCAATCTAACAGTCCCTGAAAAAATATGTAAAGAAAAAGAAATAGTGGACTAATATACCTGGGATGCATATATTTGAAGGGGTGTGGCTGAGTTTATATAAACAGAGTTAGTAGTAAATGTATGATTTTATTTATGTTATTATTCTCATTATTTTTATAAAAGTCACATGAAAATGATAAACTATATTCTAAATCTCCCGTACATGACTGTGAAAATGCATTCCCTAAAATAATAACCTTTAGAATCAGAACTGAAATACCATGTGGAAGCTTAGCTTTGGGGCTGAGTAGAGGCTCCGAGCATTGTTTGCCAATATTGAACCCAAAGCTAGACAAAGCCAATGATCTTTTGTGTGGTATCATCTTTAGGGTGAAATGGTAGGACTGGTATCCAAGGTAGTTACTGGACACAGAAAATAGCTCTGATTCTGATTTCAAATCCAGGATGACTTAGCTGACTGAAATGCCTTTCTCCTCCAAGGAAATGAACAGGCTGCAAAGCTCACACCCACGCAAACACCTGAATTGCCTTTTGTTGGATCATCCTTTTTAAGAATGGGAAGATTAGAATAGAAAATTGTTGGAAAAAAAAGAAACTTCAAATGTAAAAGATTTCTGTGAAAAGTCATATTGTAATAAGATTGAGAGAATTGTCATGAAGTAAGGAAAGGAAAATGAGAAACTAACTGATGAATGGAATTTGTGCTTAGAGCTAGACTCCCTCCACCAAAGCTGGGAGAATAGGGAGGCTGAAATATTATGACTCCTCTCGTCTTCTGTGTTACTTCATTTGCTACAAACCCAAAGTGGCTTGAGGAGGCAAACAGGTCCGAGGTAAGTGATGTGGAGCGAGACAGTGCTTGGAGGTATTTTCAGATGACCTGGCGAAGCTTGGAAGGTGCATTTCATTTGATATACACTCTTTTGAAATAGACATTCATTAAAAAGGATAGATACTCCAAACTACATTATTCTCTAGTGTTAGCAAAGTATCTGCTACCTCTTTTTTGTGTTAAAGCAAAACACCACACTTTATATGTGGTGTGTCTTTTTGTAAAATGCCTTCTTTCAAAGTTGAACAACAAAAAATGACGAAGCCATTCAGACACTCAGCTAGAAGTAAAAATGCATTCTGAAGCATCTTAAACGGGTCCCACTAAACAGCTGAAATACCTGTTCAAAATGTTGGGTCAGAACTCCGGAGATAATTTAACTCCCCCTCTTTTATATTTATATTCATGCAAACCTCTACTGGGCAGCCACAAAAATACTACAATAATCCTGCATTTCAGTCGATGGTGTGCTAGACTGAAGGCATTGCTCATATTCACTCTCCTTCAGGCTGAGAAAAAAAAGAAGAAGAAGAAGAGGAAGTCGAGGAGCAAAGGTCCCCGGGAGCGTTGAGATGCCGTGTGGCTCAACCTCTCCTCCACTCTCCGCGGCACGGTGCTCCCCTTCCGTCTGCTTCTTCGCCTTGCATATCACTTTCTTGGGATCAGGGGAAATTGTGCATAAAAGTATGGAAATAAGAATGAAATGTGGTTTCCTTCATATGTCATGCTCTGCAAAACATTAGAAACACATGTAAATTAATTTTCCTCTCATCGGTATGCCGTTTATTTTCTAAGTGAATGACTATTTATTACACAGATATGCAAAACACATTGGAAGATGCTCCAGAAATGTGAAAATCTTCCTCCCATTTGATTATGGGGAAACATTATTTCTAAATTCTGCGTAGGGAGGAGATGGTATGTATTAATAAAATATCCACTGTCGATTTCTTTAAGGGGAAAGCAAGACAGTATTTGTGAATAGAGTTTTCTATGTTTTTTAATACAAAGAAGCACTGTTTTCACACAGGAATTCATCGGACATCAAATATGCTTCCAGCATTGACTATAATGCATAATTATTATATCCATAAATTCAAAAATTATTTCCACTTCACAACACAGAATGAATTTTAGACAAGGTTAAGTCAAAAAGAGTCTCTACAGTTTTTCTAGTTCATACATACACAAATGTTCAAACACATAACTGGATGACTTTGGAAAAGTTCTCTCAGTAATACAGTTGCCTTAGTCTTGCAAGGACACTCAAAAATCAAGGTCAGACCAAAGCAACAACAGCTAAGGGTATCTGGTTAGCTAGTTAAGTTCAAGGTAGAAAAATCACCTGCTAAGACTATCCTTTAAGAAACTTGATAGGAACTCATTCTTCATCCACACTATAGTCTTTATTATATCCCTTAAGACATTTCTTTGCTTACAAAATTCAAAAAGCATTTAAAAGGAACATAGTCTTTTTTTCTTGTTTTAAATAGGATTTATTTTTTTCTTCATGCTTTACTGTATTTTATTTGCTATTATTATTTTTTTAATTTTTAAATCATTTTATTGGGAGCGCATACATTGTTTTTCACAATATATAAATAAGCATACTGTGTCAAGCACCCTCACATATCCACTTCTATTATTGTTCTCCAATCGTCCGCCTTTTCTCTTAAGCCCCTAGTATCAGCTTTTCCATCCCTTCCCCTCTTCCCTTGGTCTCTCCTCCCCACCATCCCTCAATACTTTATATGTTGTTATTGTTCTGTCATATCTTGCACTGCCCGACCTCTCCCCCAACCCACTCCTTTGATGCCCGTCCTTCAAATAGGAGCTTGTGTGTATATCATTGCTGTTGGTTCTGTCTCTCTACCCTACCTTCTCTCCACCCTTCCAGTATCTCCAATCTAACCCTTGGCCTGAAGGGGCCCGTGCATCCTGGTTTCCCCATATCTCCAGCTCCCCTCTATGCTAGTGTCACTTCTCCAGTATCTGGATTGGCAAGGTACAGTTGGGACCATGATGGTTGGCGGACAGGGAGGAGGGCTTCAGGAACTAGAGGAAACTTGTATGCATCATCACTGCCCAGCTACCCCTTGACTGGTCTGTCTCCTCCCCGTGACTCCCCTGTAAAGGGGCAACCATTTACCCACCAGTGAGCCTTAGTTCCCCACCATGTTCTCTTTCTCCTTTGTAATGATGTGATTCTTGTTCTTTGGTGCTCAATATCTGCTCTCTTCAGCCTCTCTTGATCACGCATGCTGGTGTGCTTCCTCCATGTGAACTTTGCTGTTTCTACACTGAATGGTGACTCGATCATCTTCAAGTCTTTGAGACTCCAGGCATTCAATCATTTGTTAGCTGGGTCCCATCATTTCTTCTACTTTGTTTGCCTCTGTATCCATTTGTCTTCAGTGATATCAGGAGTCAACTGGTCCATTGGTTTTGATTTTTGTTTTTTGATACCTGATTGCTTCAGCACCTCATGATCGCACAGTCAGTGTTTTGTTGCTTCTGAGCTAGATGGCTGCTTGTTTATGCTCAAGCCTTTAAGACCCCGGATGTTCTATCTTTTGATAGCTGGACCCATCTGCTTTCTTCACCACCCTTGCTCATGCTCCTACATGTTCTCAATGGGTACCTTGGGGATGTGTGCACACAGTGATATATGTTTGTTTTGTGCCTCCCCCATTTGATGTATTGCCTAGACCTTTCACCATTTTCACCACCATCTAACCATGCTGGCTGTTGTGCTTCTTCTCTGTGGCTGTGGTCTCTTCTCAGGAAAATGGTCTAATGTTTATCTTCAAGCTTTCAAGACACCTGAAATACCCTTTGATGGCTGGGCACTTTCAGCTTTCTTCACCACATTTGCTTGTGCACCCATTTTACTTCAGTGTTCGTCTTGGGCCATTGAGCCTTGAGGAATGCCAGATTCATAGAACAAAGTGTTCTTGCATTGAAGGAGCACCAGGGTGAGGGCCCAACGTCCACTTGCTAATATTTGGCCTATAGCTATGTTCTTAAATTTATTCCCATCTTATAATAGATAGTTGTATCTATGTATGGACATACCTCTGTAAGTGCCCTTTGCATTCTAGCTCTTTCCTCTATTTCCTTCCATTTCCCTCCTTTCCCACCATCATGTTCCACCTTCACTGGTGTTTCATTCTGTTCTCATAGATTCATTGTCCTTGGTTAATCTCTACCAGACCTCCTATACCCTCCTTTCCATCAATTCCCGACCACTTATTGCTCCTCCAACCCGTTTATGTGCTTGTCCCCACTTCCTTCTCCTCTTAGTCTTTTTTACATGGTGTAAATCAAAAAGCATAGAATTATTCTGGGGAAATTTTTCAGGTGGAAACCTTACTCTCATAAATGTATTTGTAAAGACATAGATCACAGATATGTTACATCAAAACAGATTCCCAGTTTTAAAGAAACATCTAATATCTGTTTCTGTGACTATTTTTTTTCTTAAACAGGGACTTTTAGTCAATGAAAATGTATCAATACTCATTCTTCTGTTATATCGATGTATTACACTAATACAATTTATTTAAAATAGGGGAAATTGGGGCTGAGCCCCGGTGGCATAAGTGGTTAAGTGAAAGACTGTGGCCTGCAGGCTTGGCAGTTCAAATAAAGCAGTGGCTCTCAGCAGCAGCGATGAGTAGCTCCCACAACCACCAGAGGGCAGTGGTGCACCCCCCAAAAGTGAAAAAAAAAATAAGGGAAATTGTGAGGTGGGAAGAGGGGTAGTAGATTTGGGAAAATCTAGACTGTATGCAATGTATGCTATACTCAACATATTTTTGTGAACACTTTTCTTAAAATGAACAAGACTGCTAAATGAAGGGTAAAATAAAAATATTTTTTCTTTTCTAGATATTAATAATTGAAACACTACTCGTCTCAGCATCTGTTTAGGACAGTTTAACGGAGATGCATGACTAGTTCTTGCTAGATGCCATCAAATCTTCTCCAGCTCATAGGGAAGCAACCTTCAGCAAAATGGAGTATTGCCCCACTCAATGTCAGCCCCACAGCTTTCGCTCTGTCCGAGCCCATGATTGTAGCCAGGGAGTTCATCCATCTTAGTAAAAGTTTTCTACCTTTTCAAGGACTTTACTAGAGTGGTTCCCTTTTCCAGAGACTGGGCTCACTTGATAACAAGTCCAAAAGGAATATTTTAGTTATATTTTCTTAAAAACAGGTGTTTTTTTTATCGTTCTGGTACTCCAGAGCACTTTCAATATTCTTTGCCAAGGCTGTAATTCAAATGCAACCATTTTTCTTCAGTCTTTCCTATTTATTTTCCATATTTGGCATTCTTAGGGGGGCAACTGAACATTCTATAGCCTGAGTTGGGTGAACCTTGGTTCTTAAAGTGACATTTTTACTCGTTAGCACTTTAAAAGATGTCTCGTACAGCAGGTTAGCCCAAAGAAATATTTTATTTGATTTCTTGACTTCTACTTCCATGAACATCATGCTGATTGTGGATCTTAAGTGCATGAAATCCTATACAAATTCAATCTTTTCTCTGGATGTCAATTTATCTAATTATAAGGGTTTTTTCCCTTACTTTTAACATTGTAATAATCAACACTGAAGACTGTAGTCTCTGATCTTCCACTGGGAGTCCTTAATGTTCTTTTGGCTTTTGGCAGAGAAGGTTATGCTCTCTCAATTAGCACAGGGTGCTAAATAAGCCTTCCAGATGAATAATAGTCATTATAAATGATACAAAAAATCTGATAAAGTCTTAATTTTTCTGTCTAAAGGTAATAGAAGTAATTTCTTAACATGATGGAAAAAATAATTTCATAGAGGTGGCACTGAAAAATAAAGATGAATATTTCTAGTAAAGGCAAAAGCCTTTGTCGAGTTGGGTGTGTTGTGCACATGTAAAGTTTATTATTGCAGAATGTGGTCCATAAATTATAATACATGAATTGAAATATGTGAAGAAAATCTAGCAAGTTGATTTAAGGTCAGTTTGAAGGAGAAAACACTATAAAAGGTTATGAATGTTGACAATGGGAAGATACCAATGGTGAATTTTGCCTTCATGTTTACAAAATTTATGCTTCATTGTTTTTGATTACCCCAAACCCTTCCAAGGATTGGGAGTAAGACAAACACCATGTTTATTTGCTCATTTTTAACTGTGCCCTATTCTATGTTATATATATTTTAGTATTATAAATGTTAGATCTTTAATGATAGTTGGTTGAGATACTGATGTGTTTCTATTATAATGTCAGCTTTGTCATATTTGCCCCATAGAGTGTATTATATAGATGTGGAGTTGCTCTAGAAATTTTTGGAGATACAAATAAAGAGAAATTGATTTGGGGATATATTTATTTTAAGCATAGTGACAAACAAATATATAAATTGTAATCTTCTATGTATAATTTGCATTATCCACCTAAATTTAAAAGTATGCAGAGACATTTTTACTCATATAGCTGGATGTCTGCCTGGCCTCAAAGCCTACCAAAGGTATGCTTCCATGGTCTATCAGAATCCTTCCATACATCTATGCTAAATGAATGACTGAAAAACATTTCTATTCACTATATGTTATATATAGTATTGTCATGGGAAAGGACAAAGAATACATGAATGACAGAGGTAAACAAAAATTACGGCATTCTTTCATGCAATTCATGAATCAAAACATACTTCTAGATTCTTATGCTTGCATCAAAGGCCTGCTTTTCTTAATTATATTTTAGATTTTAATACCCTGTACTTGCTTACATAGTTGCAAAATATTGAAATTGATAAGCAATTTTTGTATTTTTGATTTTTTAAGAGTGTTATCTGAAAAACCTACACTTAGATTCCAAAAATATGTGAATTTACTCTTAAAGTTAGTTAACATTAACTCTTATTGGTGATTGCACTGACTGCTATTTTTATATATTGCATAGTATAACAAGAAATCAGCTTTGGAAAGCTGTGAAAGAAATTGAATCGCCAGTAAAACAAGAAAGTAATAGGGAAAAAAAAGAAAGAATGAAAGAAAGCCAATGATATTTCATGCAATAAGTAGTGATGGCATGAGACAAATTAGAAGAGTTGGAGTGCAAAGGGAGGATTTTAAAATTCAGGTTTTTCTCAATAAAGTTGTTAAGTATTTTATCAAAATTATGACTAACTGTCGCTCATCACATCTCTAAAACTTATTTTACTTTTTAATGGAGAACATTTTTAAAATGTGTTTTCATCATGTTGGCTTCTGTATTGGGATATATTGTATAAAAGTGACAGAAGAGCACTCTGTCCCTTCAACATTCTAATACAAACTAATTAACAAACATTTCCTTGTCTTCATTCTTAACAATACAGCTGAGTAAAATGAGCGAGGATTATTTTAATTAAACTATTCCAAACTTAAAATAAATTTGCCAATCCCATGTCATTGGGATACTTGTAACTATCTTACAAATAGTCTTTGAATAAGCACAGATGCATGCGTTCATAAATCTTGTGTTTTTGAATTGTATTTTACATCTTAGAATCTTGAGGTAAAAATATTATATTCATCTTCCTTTCATCAACTAGCACCGTTTATAAAATCATCCTCTGAGCATTTAACCTTTATATAGTGCTAGCCAATTATTCTGTAGAATACACACTTAGTTTTTCTAAAAATTCTGAAAAATATATGTAGTTGGATTATATTATGAAAAAACAATAAGAGCAACCAAAAAAAAAAAATCTAAGTAGCAATGTAAAAGAGCAAGGTTTTCATCTTCTGATAACTCTAAGGAAAAAGCATGTGGAGCTGTGATGGTATCTCTAGTCATTAACTGATCTGTTTTTAAGCTGTAAATGTAAATTCTAACAATAGCTTATAGTCATCAAATATAGTTATATGATGTCTTATTAATTCAACAAGGCAGCCAGCTTACAGCAAAATTTGATCAACTGTATTAATTCTGTCTGTTCTTATTGAAACAGATCAATGAATTAGTAAAATAACACTTAAAATTAAAAATGCTTTTAAGTTGGTCAGTTTATTATATTCTTTTATAGTACTAATGACTATATGTCTGTGTGCAGTCACCTATTTATGTACATACACACACATACACACATGTATTAAAAGACTCACTTCCATTTGATTCAATTCCAACTCAGAGCCACCTGATAATACAAAGTAAAGCTGCTTCTATGGATTTCAATATACCTTTAGCTGTAAACTTTTATAGAAATAGAAAACCTTATCTTTCAAATGTCTGAACTTGTGGCTAGCAGCTCACTAACTCATATCTTCATGTGCCATCTGGGTTCCTTAGCAACTAAAATAGGCCAGGGTCCAATTGTGGAACACACCAACAAGTGCTTGTATATACACTCAGGTTGAAGATAAAGAAAATTAAAATAAGTCCACAAGAGTCAAAATACAACCATGAGTCAACCCCACCTGAGTTTTGAGAACCTTTCAAGAACAGATTTGATGCACTGACCACTAATGACAGAAGACCTTATGAGCTGTGGGATGACATCAAGAACAACCTTCATTAAGAAAAGGTCAAAGAAAGGCAGAATCATGATTGTGGGACAAAAGGAAAGTAAAGGGCAATAGAGGAAGTAGGAGGCAAAAGACATTGATAGAGGTCTAAAGATAGGCTATACATATGTATATTTATTTACAGAGAAGGTTCGGGAAATAGGTATTAAATATTTATAAGTATTAAGGCAACAGGCGGATATTAGGCCTCCACTCAGGTACTCCCTCAATGGAAGAACACTTTGTTCTAGTAATCTGCCATTCTATGATTCTCTCCTTCCCTAATATGATCACTGAAGCAACAACGGGTGCATAAGAAAATGTGGTGAAGAAAGCTCATAGTGCTTGATTATCAAAAGATGTAGTATCTGGGGTGTTAAAGCTTTAAAGATAAATAAGCAGCTATCTAGTTGAGAATCAGAAAGAAGTTGAGAATCATGAAAGAAGCATACCAGCCTGTGTGACCATAAAGTGTCCCTCACATGAATGAGGGAAAGAGTAGAAATCCAAAGCCCAATGGGACATCCCCTTACAGAAGGGCAGCACCGACAAAACCTATAATCCTCTCATTCTTGAATGCTTTCTCCCTCTCAGTACAATGATCCCAAATCTACCTTATATAACAAGCCAGATCAGAGCATGTGCACTGGTACACATAAGAGCTCACAACACAGGGAATCCAGGACCGATAAACTCCTCAGACCATTAATGAGAATAGTGATACCGAGAGGGAAAGAAAGGAGAAACCAATCACCATGATTGATATATAACCACCTCCCAGAGGGATGAAGAGCTGTAAGAGGGTGAAGAGAGACAGCAATTCGCATAAGACATGAAAAAAAGTATTTATAAATCATTAAGGGGTGAGTAAGGGGTGTTGAGGTAGGAGGAAAATGAGCTGATACCAAGGGCTCAAGTAGAAAGAAAATATTTTGAAAATGATGACGGCAACATGTGTGTAAATGTGCTTGACACAATGGATGGATGATGGAGTGTGATAAGAGCTGCTGGAGCCCAAATAAAATGATTTAAAAAAGAAAACAAAAATTCATTAAGTATACATCAAAGAAGAAAAAAATCAAAGTGGATGTCAGGAAAGACTCCAATATTGGCTCTTAAGCTAGACAAGTTTAAGCAGTGGAAGCAACAATGATAATGCAGTAGACCAGAACAGAAAAATACAAAGAATAGCTCAAGAAGGCAAATTAAAACAAAACAAAACATTTTAATGAACGTACCAAAACATTTGAATTAGAAAAACAAAAAAAAAAAAAAGAAATAACATGCTGGATATATAATAAACTGAAAAAACTGAAGGAAAAAATCAATCTTGATGTTGCAATACTAAACAATTCTATGGGGAAAATATTGAATGATGCTGGAAGCATCAAAGAAGATGGAAAGATTTCACATAGTGATGGAACCATAAGAACCACTCTACCTCCAACGATTTCAAGGAGTAGAGTATGAAAATGAACCACTGGTGATGAGGAAAGTAGTTCAAGTTGTACTGAAAGCATTTGCCCAAAACAAGACTCTAGGAATTGATAGAATACCAATGGAAATATTTCAGCAAGCAGATGAATTACAGGAAATATTCACTTCTCTATGCAAGGAAATTTGGAAGACAGTTACTTGGTCAATTGATTAGATGAGATTGATATTTGTACCATTCCCAAGAAAGAGGAGGTCCACATCTGAACCCATTCCAATTATAGAATGCTACAATTATAGGACAGTATAGTTACTATCATATACATGTAAAGTTTTACTGAAGATCCTTCAGCGATAGCTGTCCAGTGATAGCAACCAAAATCTCATCACATTTAGAAGAGGATTTGGAACAAGACTATAATTTAGGACAGATGGATCTTAGCTGAACATGGAGAATACCAGAAAGATAGTGCATTGTGTTACATTGACTATGCAAAAAACACTAAACTGTGTGGATCAGAAAAAAATTATGATTAACACTGATAGACTGAGAATTACAGATACTACATTGTGCTCATGTAAAACTTACAAATGAATCAAGAAGTAGTGGTATAAACAGAACAAAGAAACTGCTTGTTTAAAATCAGGAAAGGTGTATCAGGATTGTATCCTCCAACCATATTTGTTTAAACTGAGCAAGCAATCAGACAGATTATATAAAGAATACTGTGGCATCAGGTTGGGGTAGGCTTATGAACAATATTTGATATGCAGACAACACAAATTTGTTTGCTGGAAGTAAAGAGAATGTGTTTTCTGAGAGAAAAATTATAATTTGCACTGTGGATTACAACTCAAGGTAAACAAAGTTAAAGTCCTCTTAATTAGATTAATGGGCAACATCAATATAAATGGATAAAAGTTTAAAGTTGTCAAGGACTCATTCTTGATTGGATCACTATTCATAGAAGCTAGAGTCAAGAGATCAAACAGTCTTTCCTTGGGTAAATCTGTTTCTGAAACACTCTCTAAAGTGTGGGAAAGCAAAGATGCTTCTTTGAGCAATAAGGTTCACCTGACCCAAGTCATAGTATATAAAGTTCAAAATTGAATGAGGTAGGCAGACAAATGAATGCAATTTAATCAGGGTGCTAGTGAAGTACCTGGACTTCCAAAAGGAAAAAATCTGTCTTGGAAGAAATAAGGCCAGAAAAGTCTTTAGAGACTGGTATGGTGAGAGTTAGGCTCATAACCCTTTGTCCACTGTGTCATATTATCTGGGATGACCAGTGTTTAGAGATGGCCCTCATGCGTGCTGGAGTAGAGGGGCATCAGAAAAGTGGGAAGTAAATACAAGATTGATTTACACTGTAAATTCAATGATAGGCTCAAACAACAAACCAATGTTGAGAATTGTGCAGCACTGAACAGTACTTTGCTCTGTTGTACAGAGGCTACCTCTGAGAAGAAGCTTAATCCATGGGACTTGACATCAACAGCAAGATGGAAATCCAAAGACTCTTCTTAACACTTACTCAGAGGTAAACCCTGTGAGTTTCTTCCCCTGCTGTCTTACCCAGATTCAGGCAGAAAAAGAGTCATTTGTAGGAGTTTCAGAGATTTGGGCTAGAGGAGAGGCATAAAATAATTCACTGCCTCTGCAGTGCCATACAAGTAATGATGAGGATTCCATGCATCAATAAATATCAGACATATGGTTGGATATAGCATGCGATTAACTTAATTAGTGTACACTGATTATGTACTTTTTCTTCCTAGGGATATATAATATGTCCCAAGCATGCCTTTTATTCTTTCTCCATCTTCACAGTAGCAGCTCATGGCATTCATACCTACTACAGTCCAGGTTCCACAGAACCTTCAGCAATCATTTCCAAGGAGACCATATTTCACAATCAAGTTGAAATCTTAAAATTTTGAATATCAAAAGTGGCCTCTGTATAGTAAATTCTTTGCTGGAACGTCACTATAGGAATTCAGCTAACTTTCATTGGGTAAGAAAATTTAAAATTAATAGATGATTTCTTTGGTTTCAAATAAGACCCAAAAATATTTTGAGTGGATGGACCTAAATAAATCGGCATTGACTATCTCATTTCTGTTTCCAACATTGAATCAAATAGATATGGCTGAAGGAGTTTACTTTTAAAAGCCAGCATTTAGAAAAAAATAAGGATATAATCATAGGTGTGAATTGAAGCATTTTAATAACTCATAAAATGAATGTAACTCCTCATTATAACAAAATACCAGTTCTCAGCTCTGCCCGTGATAATTTCCTAAGAAGCACAACTGATATTTAGAGTTATTGAGAATAGGACAATTTGCCTTTGAAATAATGGCACACCTGGCATTCCAATATATAATTTTGAAAGATGTGCCATATTGCCCTTCAGGAGAGCTAAGAGAAAAACTGAATGTGTCTAGGTCAGAATTTTGCAATACCTTGTGCTGCTGAAATGAAATATTTGTCTGAGAAATCAAAGGAATCAAAAGTCAGAAGGGCATGATTGGCTGTTCACAGGGAAAATGTCTTCTAGTCTTCTGTGTTCTGCTTCAGTTCACCTGGGGAATCAGAACAAGATATTAAGTAGAATTCTCCTATATGAGTCTATGTGTGAACTACTAAACCGAGAGAAAACTGATTTGAGAGAGAAACTCAATGGAGAGTTTTTATACAAGGATCCCCAGGAAAACCCATTACTTTTGTAAGTTTGAGTTCAGCAAAAAAATAAAATAAAATAAATAAGATAGCTTATTTAGAATCAGTTGTTCAAAAATACTACTTTTATGTATAAAAAGTAGCTCATTGAAAAGCTTTTAAAGACTAACAAATGAGGAACAAGTGGCCTAGAGTGTCTAGTTTCAGGACACAGTCACCTGGAGCAATGTACTGAAATAAGAAAAAAAGCCAGGCAAATGCCTTTGGTTCTTCTTGTGTATTAAGTTTCAAAGCGTCCTAATTCATCACAAGTTTAGCAAATTCCCAAAGATAGATTTTTTTCATAATTAAAAGGGATTCAGAGAGAGCTAGCTCATTATCATGGACAACACCCAAGTCGTTATCTAATTGCCATAAACTTTACTTCATCTACAAAAATCTACTTCTCAGTGAACTTCTAGCCAGGTTTCAATGCTACCGAGGAGGTTTTCAGTAGCTCTCCAAAGAAGTTTCCAGTGGACAATGTATTCTTTCTTTAGCGCCCTGCTGGCCTTGTGTTACCTTGTGAGCTGCCATCCATAAAGTCAGCAGTTGGAAACCACCAGGCTCTCTGAGGGAGAAAGACAGTGCCCTTGACTCCTCTAAAGTTACAGTCGCATAGACGCCAAAGGGTCATTCTAACCTGCCCTGTAGGGTCCCTGTGAGTCAGCATTAACTAGGTGGTGGTGAATTTGTTTGTATTTTTTAATCTACTTTTTAGTTTGGAAGATTTGCTAAAAGCTGATCACCTTGGGTGACTCTGTTGATATTTGAAATAGCAATGGCAGAGTTTCCAGCGTCACAGCAAAATACCTTCTCTACTGAACTGGAAGATTCCTCATAGTACCATGGGTTAAGCATTGGGCTGATTATTTCAAGGTCTGCGATTGAAATCCATAGACCTCATTAAGAAAAGAAGAGGCTCTCTGATCCCATTAAGATCTACAGTCTCAGAAAGCCTCTGTACAGACAGGGTCAATAAAAGATGAAATGGACTTGATGGCAGTGAGGCTGTTCATTTGCTTCTGCTTTTGCAACTGTTCTGGAAAAGATAATCTGGACTATATACTTCTAGCACAAATTATCATAGACAATGATTAATGTCATGTTCTTGATCAGTTGAGAAAATGGTAAGGCTATTTAAAAATTCACCTCATTTATCTTTTAAAACAATAAATTATAAAAACATAATTTAAATCATTATAACTAAATTCTAAGTGTAAATAAAATTTCAAAACTGATAGATGAAATAAGGAAGAATATTTTTATATTTTTATGAGAAGGCCTTTTAAGCTGAGATCTTTTAAATGATATTATTGGTTCAAATATGTTTTGCTCTTTTGTAAAAGTATAAGAAATTTCCATTTCATATTCCATTTTGAAATAAGTGTTTGTATTTCATATATTATACTGCTCACATTAATTTTTATCAGTTCTGCATTCAAGATATGAATTTAGTAAAGGAAAAAACTACATAAGAACTGTGTATAAAGAACATTTATTTCAAAAATAAGAGAAGGATATGATTTTATATGATGAGAAACTGCATAAGTTCTAAAGAAATATGTGAGAATTTTATATCCTGATAGGACATCTTGAAGTGAAAATGAACAGTTCTAACTTAAGTATCATAGCCATTTTTATAAAACAACAGTTTGTATTAGTCTTGTTTTTGCATCTCTAGTTAAATCGTTTTTGTTAATGAATAAGTGTAGACAAATCAATAAAGTTTACTGATCATAAAGTGCTCATCCACCAAAAAAATAAAAATGTGATATGATTTCCTCTTTATGTATATTTCAAAGAATAATTTATATCAAAGTCTTATGCAAATAAAATACCATAAAAATACCAAATAAAAATTATTTGGAATAATATATAGTATTAAATTATACTGATATTTATTCTTTCAAACTGTATATATAATTTTGAGACTTGTAGACAAGCCATTTGAATAAAGTTGTGGAATTGCTATGGATGAGAAATGGAGAGTTTTATGTTGTTCACTAGAGTGACACAAATGGCAGCATATGAAACAAAAATAAGCAGTTAACATAGGGTGTTTATATAATATAGAAGAATGTTACTGGAGTAGATTAACCTGGGCATAATAAGCAAGTTAGTTTCAGGATGATTAATGACCTCATTAGATTCATGTGAGCAAGCTGAGAATCTTCATTTCCAAGGAAATGTGGAGAAATTGAAAATGAGCTAGAGTAGAGCATGACAAGGAATATAGAGCTGGAAATGGAACTTATGAAAAAGGTGGAAAAATAGTTTATATTGTTTCACATGGTTATGAAAAGTCTCCATGTATATGAAATGTTATTTCAAGGAGGAAGGTCAACAGCTGCCTTCAATTTGAGTGGAATTTTGCAGAAGGAAATGTGTTTTTATATTATAGTGAGTGACATTTACCTTAGAAGTCAGAAAAGAATTGTCTAGATAACTGAGGAGAGTTATTGAAATTCTTCGAAACTAAGGTAGATGGTATATTGCCATGATTCAGAAAGTTGTCTTATTTGAGAAGTGAAAGAAGCAGAGTCAAAAACAAAAAAATACAAAAAAGTAATCATATTCTCCTATATTTGAACATACATCTTCATACATGCTTTGCTATTCATGCTTTTGTATATTCTAGAATTTGCCTTAAAAGTCCCTTATAAAATTTCTCAGATCAAGCTGAACCATTTAGGCTCTTCTACTTAGAAGACTAGCTTTTTCAATAATCAATATATTCATAAACCTATCTATCCATTTCTTTAGTTGCTTATGTGAGGCAAATATTTTTCCAGATATTAATAAAACTTAGTTTCCTTCACTCCTAAAAAAAAAAAGCCCTCAACTTTCTGCTAAAAATCCCTGCTCAGAAATTCTCTCACATTCATTAGCTCAGATTACAACACTTGTCAAAACAACATTCCTAATGACCTTGTATATTTTGCTTTGTTTGGAGTAAAAGTATCTAGCTAGAACTAAATATTAAATGCAGTAATTGTTACTCTAAGTGAGGATATAATAAAATATTCTGTAGTCAACTAAAATATACCCATCCAAAAGAATTTGCTCCTCATTCTTCAGAATGTCTCATTGTTGTACCTCTCGTGTTATTGGGAAGGATCTCTGGTGGTACAGAATTTGCACTTTGGGCTGCAATCCACTCGATTGGCGATTCAGAAGCACCAGATGGTCTAAAGGAAGGAAAATAGGACTTTCTACTCCCATGGGCGGTTACAGTCTCAGAAATCCACAGCGGGTTACTGTGTGTCAAAGCTGACTTGACAGCCATGAGTTTGTGTTATTGAAGAAGATTATGGAAAGTCTAAAGCTGAAAGCTGAGGAAAGGTTCCATTGCCATATTTAACCTTAATTTCAAATTTTCATTAAATTTTGGATCTTTTACTTAAATATGTTATTATTTAGTTGTTAGATGCCAAGGAGATCATTCTGATGCATAGAAATTCTATTCCCAGTAGATTTAAATACTACCTCATCTTATGACAATCTCAAAATGTTTTGCTACGTTAGAGTCCATAGGGAAAGCCATCTCTTTGTTGGTCTTCCTATTTTGCCCATTATTTTACCAAACATGCTGTCTTTTTCCAGGAAATTATCCCTCCTGCAAATAGGCCAAAGTTTTTAAGATGAAG
Organism: Nesogale talazaci; assembly: GCA_004026705.1. NCBI lineage: Eukaryota > Metazoa > Chordata > Mammalia > Afrosoricida > Tenrecidae > Nesogale > Nesogale talazaci. Next base: position 14,578 of record PVJH01001004.1, on the reverse strand, counting down.
ACTCACCATTTTGTCTTCTAACTAGCATAATGTATTTCTTTCAAGATATACTCTAATATATCATGCCATTGCCAGTGCCATAGTTCAAATAGATAATTCTTCTTCTGAATTCTTGACTTGTCCTACTTTCCCATTAATATGAGGAGATTGCAAAGACCATGGTGTGGGCCAAGGGCATCCTGAGCTCCAAAGTCACCTGCTCTTGCTTATTGGTCATTTATGAAGAATTTTGTTTTCTTCAAGTTGAATAGCAATCCATATTAAAGACCCTGGTCTTTGCTCTTTTTCAGTAAATTCTCAAAATGGTCTTTACTGTTAACAAGATTGTATCTTTTGAATATAGTGGACTGCTAATAAGTCATGTTTCCTATAGTCTATTTTCTTGGATTATTTTCTCAATATTCAGATGGAAAAATATGGTGAAATGATATAACACTTACATACACTTTCCTGACTTTAAATCGCATAGTACTGCCTTGTTCTGCCTAAATGAATGTTTCTACATTTCTCTATTGGATCAGCATGAGCAAGTAAGTATTCTAAAATTCACATTGTTTATAATATTTCCATAATTGGTTATGTTGCACATAGTTGAATGCCTTCACATGGTCAATAAAACACAGGTAAATATTTTATTATATTCTTTGATTTTAACCAAGATCTATCTGACATCAGGAATGATATCCCTCATTATGCATCATCTTCTGAATCTGGCATGAATTTTCTAGCAGTCCCTTGTCATTTTTAAAAGTGGATCATACCATTGAACTAAATCTTTAACTTTGTTACATATCACAAAATACAAAACAAAATGATATATGCCACATAAAAGATGTTGGACACAACATGGAATACCTTTTGTTGTATCTGGTCTGAAAATCAGTAACTCTACCTATCACACTGCAACATTCTCGATGACAGCGCCTAACCCTGGGTTGAGAGGCACCAGGAAATCACATTAAAAGAACCAATGCCAAGAAATTTCAGTTGAGGAGAAGCAGATTTTAGTGCAAAAAGAAAGAGAAGATTTAATCCATCCAAGTTATGGTGGTAAGAAGAAATAGAATGGGAAAAAAAACTGTGTTTGAGCAAATAGACACATACTTATAAATTGTGAACAGCAAAGTTTTCTCCCTTTCTTTTTCTATTCCCATCTCTCCCCATACTGCCACCACTCATTCTATCTCTTGAAATATTTAAAGATCATTAAAATCAAGGTGCAAAGTAAGACAATTGATTCCTATTTAAATACCTATTTTTTATGTGAAATGCGAATGTGTTTGTTTTAGTGTCTGTGGTGATGATGGGGTGAGAGGAGAAAAGGCATCTTCATTATATCATTGTCAACTGGAAGAGAGCCTGGTGTGGGAAGGAAATGAAAATATCCACCTATGTAACATAAACTTTTTCACAGGATCCCAACACCATAATCTAGGAAAATACTATGGAACTATGGTCCAAATCAATCCCTCAATTTCAAGCAATTCTTCAAGCCTGCTGCTTTTTTATTGGCACTTCAGACAATTCTTCTGTTTCTAAGATAACAATGAAGATAACCACTAAGCAAAATGCTTCCCTCTGATAAATAAACCATCCAGAGCAAATCTGTGCAACTCTACTTCCTATAACAAGTCTCCCTGAACATCTTTTTACTGAGCTATGTTTTCATGGTTTCCCACATAGTACGGCCTCCCTTTGTTTCAGCTATTAGCACTACTATAACAAAATACCACAAGTGAGGACTTCAACAAACAGAAAACTCGTTTCTTACAGTGTAGGATGATTTCGGAATCAGGGTATCAGCTCTTAGGGAAGAAAGGCTCTTTCTTGACTTTGTTGTCACTTTTAAACTTTTGCTCCTCCACTTTTAGATAGATGTAATTGGGCCTAAGGTCTGTCTAGAGTCAGTGGTTTCTTGTTCCTCTTCTAATTGGCTCTTTCAATATGCTCTTTCAACAAGCACATCACACACTGGTAAGACCTCATTAACATAAAAAAGTAACCTATTCTGAAATAGAATAGCATCCACAATATGGAAAACTGCTATCAAATGGATTTTGAGTCATCCTCAACCTGTAGGACAGGTCCGATTGGCTCTGGGGCGACAGAGCAGGGGGTGGATTGGAACTGCCGACTTCACTGTGAACAGTCCACATTGTAACCCACTCAACCACCAGGATATCTCAAGCATAGGGCTTTGTTTTTACAAGTAATACTTTAACTATAATATTGAATCCATAACACCCTTATTGAATCAAGTGACAATAAACCCAACCTTGTTCTGTTGGCAGTGTTGGCAGTATGATGGATATCCAAAATAGGACTTGATGCTGATATGAAATTAGATATAGACTTTGAAATGTGTGTTATGGGTAATAGATATAAGTATAGATATCAGGAATTTGCTACCATCACCACAACCACCATCAGTGTCATCAATACTATCCATGCCAAGTGATGGAACAAATGACATATTCCAGAAAGTGTGCCAGACCTTTTCCATTTAATGTCTGTAACATTTTGAAACATTGAGAGAATTAGTAATACCCGTTTAAAATGTGAAATGGTAAATCTGAAAGGCTTAAGAAGTTTTCTGAAGTCCATACAACAGGTACATTATAAAGGCAATTTTCTAGTCCATACAGCATGTAAATTGGAAGGTCAGTGTAAAGGTATCTGCCAGAATCAGGAAGGGATTTGTCTCTTTCACACTTCAGTAAATATGAAGGACTTGCATCTAATGTGTACCTCTATTATTCTCAGGCCAGTCTATGGGTCAGTCTGTGATATTTCAAGCAACCTCAGCAGTGTCCCAAAAGGTTCTCTCTTTCCACCTCGGAAGTCAGCACTACAGTTGTCAACAAGAGCTGCTCATAAGGGCTTTTCAGAAGCTGTTCTCTATATTTTAATGTGGATCCACTTTTGCATTGTCTTCAGCTGCCCCTTGCATGGATAGTGTGCAACCACAGACGTGGAAGTAAAGGCTGTGGGGTCTGTATGTCTTATGGGAAGAATGAAGACAGTGGTTAATTCCACAAATTATTTACATGAAAGTTGTTTAAGAAAGATTCTATTGTAGAATTCACAATAATGGCGCCAAGATATGCACTACAGCTGCAGAAAATAAACCAAATAAGTAATAGTGGCATTAGGACAAAGAAAACAAATCAAGCAAGCCACAATACACTAGATACAAATCTCTAAATTACGTGAATAAATCATGGGATACAGAATTGGGAAAGCAGCCAAAACTTTTGTTCTACTTGTGATAATATTAATATTTGTTTACTTCTCACATTGATGTAAAAACACAGTTGCAGATACATTTATTAAAAATCAACTGTGACTTAAATTTTTAAACCGATAATAGGCTTCAAAGTTTATGGGAAAATAGTTCCCTTTTTTAATTCCATTTTTCCACGAACTTTTTGACAGACTCTCATATGTCTTGAAGCAAACAATGGTATGCAAAACTTGAAGCTTAGATAAATTGGAGAGATTAGCTGTACATAATTGCACCTAATTATTTAAATCAGTAGTTCCTGAATTATAATACCCAGGCTATCAGCATCAGTATTACCTGGAGATTTGTTAGAAATGCAAATTCCTAAGTTCCATCACAAATCACCTAAATCATAAACTCTGGTGTTAAAAGACCGACAATATTCATTTTATTAAGTTATCTAGTTTATTCCTCCATATACTCATTTTATATCCACTAACCAGATTAAAGCACTCACAGAATGAAATCACTTTTTATATGCCCATTAGACTTTAATTTGCACCATCAGCAAACCTGTTTCTTCTATACTTTTCCTGACAACTTGGGAGTTGTAGAAAATGTAGTCCTTCCCTTATGCAATATTAGTCATTTATGATATGTTTTATATCTATTTTCTTTATTTGTTGATTAGTTGGTGAATCAACTTGATTAATTAAACAAAAGAGAGTCAGGTATGATAAGGCAGAGAATATATGGGTCTAGTAAATTATCAAATTCATTTTAAAAAAGGCTCTATAGCACATCCTAATTGCTTCAATAATCAATTGATTTAATTTGTCCAGTATACATATATAATCTATAAAATTTAAAAAGAAACCAAAAGTTCACTGCTCTCCAGGTGGTATCACCTCCCAATGACCCCTAGCACAGGATAGACCTGTCTTTGTGAATGTCTAAGACGGTGTTCATTGGAGTAGAAAATCCAGGCTTTATATTGTTGTGCTTGGTGATTTTGAATTGCTAACCTTGCAAGTCACAGTCCAATGTATAAGCATTATGCAACCAGGCTCTCTGCTAAAAGTTATACAGACTTGGAATGCTTCACTTGTTGAAGATATCATATTGAAACATATGTCATCTACTCTCAGCCTACCCCCATATACCCTCTCAGGAGCAGATTTCTCATGATTTGTGTAAAAATGGTTCAGCTAAATAGCATTTTTTTGATTACACAATGTGGGAGAATCCATCTCTATATAACCCAAGGAACCATAAAGCAGAGGTTGGATATGTCTCCAACCTCCTTTCCTTGTTTTGACATCAACCAGGCCTATCATTGCACTAAACTCCTCTGCTAGATTCACAGTCCACTGTAACGACCACACAGAAAACAAAGACAATACTCAGAAATAAGGAGGTTTATTGGGGAACTACAACTTAAGCCAGGATCATAAAAAATAAGAGTAGAATTGTCTTTTCTTTTTTTCTCTCTCAATTAGCAGAAGTATTTAATGGACAGAATTAAAGTTACCATCCCATCTACTTATCTCTCTTTTCTTGTAAATCATTTTATCAGGGGTTCACAGCTTTTCTAACAATTAATACATCCGTTGTATCAAAGGCATTTGTACATATGTTTCCATCACCATTTTTCAAAATATTTTCTTTATACTTGAACCCTTTCAAATAGCTCTTCTTTTCTCTCTCCCTCTCACCTCCATGAACTCCATGAACATAAATTATGATTTATTGTTATTTTCATAACACACCATTCATTGTCTCCCTTCATCCAAATTTCTGTTGTTCATCCCACTAGGAAATGGTATTATATAATCATTTTGATCAGGTGGTTCCATTTCTCCCCCTCCCCGTCTTTTTTCTATCCTCATGGTATCACAATTTTCATTACTATTCCTGAGAGTTTTGTCTATCATGACCTCTGTGTATCCAGAGATTTTACCCGCTTCAGTCTAGCCAGATTTGTAAGGCACAACTGGAGTCATGATAATGACTAAAAAATTAGAGGAATGTTGTGTGTTTCGTCAGTGCTGTGCTATATATCTTGGCTGACTCATTCCTCCCTTGTGACCTTTTTGTAAGGGGATGACCAAGATGAACTTTGGGTCTCCACTCAGAATCCCTTTGTCCAAATTAATATATTATTTCTTTTGCATTTTCTGGTTCTTTCATCTCTGGTCAACATCTCATGATCACATAGGCTGGTCTGCTTCTTCCATGTGGGCATTGTTGCTTTCCCCCCAGATGGCTACTTGTTTAACTGTAAGTCTTTAAGACTCCAGTATCTTGTAATGTCTGGGCACCATCAGTTTTCTTCACTTCTTTTACTTATGCATCCATTTTGTCTTCAGCAGCAGTGTTGGGATGGGGGGCATCACAGAATGTCAGACTATTAGAGAAAAGTATGCATTCGTTGAGGGAGCAGTTGAGTAGAGACACAAAGTCTGTCTGCTACTTTAATACTAAATATTCAAGTATATGTTATATATTAGTATTCATTATATATTAATATATATCTATAGCTATATAATGTCTTTTGCCCCCTAGTTCTTTCCTCTCTTTTTTTTTTTACTTTCTCCCTATCCCATTATCATCTTTTCATAGTACCAATTCTTCCCAATCATCAATCAAGTCTCTCTCTCTAGTCCTTAGTCATTAAGTCATGTGATCTCTTGGCCTCTTTGGTAGTTACATAACTTGGTGTCAATTTCAGTATTCAGAGTGAAAAGGTGGGGTGCAACCTGTCAATCACATCAGAGGCAAGTGGACCTCTTTGTCAGCAGGGCCTTTATTCTGAGGATTCTGAAAAGCCACTATTCCTCCTTGGAGGCAGGTCTTTCTCTCTCCCTCTCTCCTCACTCCCTGTGAGATATCCTTGTGGAGAAGACTCATGGAGAGAGGCTGATGGAATCTAACCTTTGAAGCCAGAGAAACCATGTGAAGAGACACCTGCCAGTGCTGAAATGCTTACAATGCCACTGCATTCACAACTATCCCACTGGCCTGTGATCTTCCTGCATGCAATATCATTGCATATGTTTCATGAGTCTGAAGAGAACTTTATAGATTGATATGAAGATTGACATATGGGATAATACTACACTTAGGGACTTGATCTGGACTGGGCTGGGATGTTTCCATAATATTCCACTGCTCTTATATATAAAGTTCTTTTTTAAAAGCACTTTATTGGGGCCTCAGACAGCTCTCCACACACTATATACATATACATACATTGTGTCAGTGTTTACATCTTTTTTGTGGGGAGGGGCTCAGAAAACTCTTATCACAATATCTTATCACAATGCATACATAAATTCACTGTGTCAAGCACATTTATATATTTGCTGTCATCATCATTCTCAAACCATTTGCTTTCTACTTGAGCCTTGGTATCAGCTCCTCATTTTCCTCTCCCTCCCCACTTCTTCCTCCCCATGAAGCCATAATAATTTATAAATTATTGTTATTTTGTCATATCTTACACTGTCCAATGTCTCCTTTCGCCCACTTTTCTGCTATCTATCCCCCAGGGGGGAAAGTATATGTAGAGCCTTGTAATCGGTTCCCCCTTTCTACCTCACCCTCCCTCCATCCTCCCAGGATCCCACTGTCAGCACTGGTACTGATAGTCTGTGCTGGATTCCCTGTGTTTCCTGTTCCTATCTGTACCAGTGTACCTCCTCTGGTCTAGCCAATTGTGTAAGGTAGAATTGGGATCATGATTGTGTTTGTGCAGGTGGGAGTGGGGGGGGCACATTTAGGAACTAGAGGAATGCCGCATGTTTCAGTGTTGCTGCACTGCTCACTGACTGCATTGTCTCCTCCCCACAGTCCTTCTGAAAAGGGATATCCAGTTGCCTACATATGGGTTTTGGGTCCCTAATCTGTGCTCCCCATCACTCACAATGATTTGATTTTTGTTCTTTGATGCCTGATATCTGATCCTATCAACACCTCACGATCACACAGGCTTGTGTGCTTCTTTCATGTGAGCTTTTTTACTTATGAGCTAGATGATCGCTTGCTTACCTCCATGTCTTTCAGACTTTAAATGGTATATTTTTTGATAGCTGAGCACTATCAGCTTTCTTCACTTCGCTTATGTCCCTGCTTTGTCTTCAGTTATAGTGTGTTGGAAAGATGAGCATCATTGAATGCCATTTTATACAAATGAGAGTTTCTATGGATTTGTTTCTGTAGTCTACCCAGACAAGCACAGCCTCTGACAGAAAATTGGCCTGCGACTCCACCTGATTATTTCTTTGGCACAAACTCTCTTCTCTCTCACTGTGGATCTTTTTTTGTAGTCTTAATATAGTATCCTCTGGTGCCTGTGGTCTCAGTCTCTGTCACTTCAGGTAGCAATTTTGAACCTACACCAATGGTGTCTTTTCTTCATTTATGTGTCCTGGACAATTAAAATTGACCAGTGGCTTCTATTAATGTTTTATATTTCCTGTTTGCATAATCCCTCCCAATCAATTATTAGGAGTTACAGAGAAATGATTAGAAGAAGTTTATTAAGATATTTTGGGCTGAGCCCCAGTGGTGTAATGAATGTGTGCGGGACTGCAGCCCACTGGGTTGGTGGTTCAAATCCAGCAGCAACTCTCTAGGAGCAAGACTGGGCCTCCTACTCCCACCAGAGGGCAGTGATTACCCCCCCAAAACAAAACAAAAAGATATTTCATTTTACTATAACATACTTGATAGTAATGAGTGGGTGAGCACCAACACATGGACTACATGCTCTCCCATCTTCGGTTTTCCTCTGTTTATTCAGAGCTCATGTTCATCCATTCCAGTTCTTTCATAGATCTGGAAGTTGAGAGTTATTCCACTTGTCCAAGGGGGCAAAAATATAGTGCATTAATAGCCCCTGCTACTGTATTTTAAGGGTTCCTTAGTGGTGCATTGGTTTTGTACTCAGTTGATAAGTGAAAGGTCTTGAAATGTGAAATATATTTTGTAGTCTTCTGTAAAGATTAGTTTATGGGATAGTGAGACTTTGTCATCTCGGACTGTTATAAGTTATAGATTATATGTCTAGAAGTGGTGGATTTCTTTGGTTCGTTCTTAGTTTTTCTTTTCAGTATTTGCAAAGGACATTTCTCGGATTTCATGTGATTCCTGAAGTAACACACAGTAGAACTGAACCTCAGTTGTCTGTCACTCATTCTGTGTGGGATTTGGAATTATCTTATATTACTTATTAAATAAAGTATCTGCTTATTGTGGGAACTGGAAAGACAAAGATCTTGGTGTAGATCTGAATCTATCTCTAAACTTTGTGTCTGCACAATTGATAAATAAATGGAGAAAAGTCTGATATACAAAATACTTAAGATGATGCTGGTAGTTTAAAATATTGTAAATATTGTAGAAGGTCGAAGATGGGATAGGACTTTAAGAAAGTGGGATCTTTTATTTTGGAACACATGTACTGGCAAATGTTTCCCTTTTATAACTCATGGGTCATACACCAGGAAGCTTCAAAAATTTGCTAATAAATTACATTTTCTTTTCATCTATTTTGTCAACAAACTTTTTAAAGCCTGCCAATAGTGCTCATCTACATTTACTTTTTCTAGAGATTAGTAAGACAGTTCTATCCTATTGTTTTGTGTGGTTTTTGTCTTTTGGTAGGAGCTTGCACAACTGAGAGAATATGAATCAATGAGCTCATTCAACCAATACCAGCCCTAGACCCCTGAGGGATCCTTCCCAAAAATCACATCACCACCAAAAAAAAGTTGCTGTTTATTTGTGTCTTGGTCTTAAAATACCTTCCATTCCTGAAAATGCAATATATATATATATATATATATATATATATATATATATGAATTTGGTTAGTTTTGAAGGGTTACTACACAACAGAATCACTTGGATGATATATAAATGTAAAGATTCCTGAGCTCCAACCCAAATTTTCTAAATCACAAGGTATGGCGATAGAGCTTCAGACTTTGCATTTGGAAGAGGTGATGATGGTGTTCCAGGGATGTTAGACTGTATGCTGCTCTAGTAGAAAAAGGGTCTCTAATGTACCCAGAGACAATGTTTAAAAGGATGTCAGCAGTTAATTGGAAGAAAAAAGACTATCCTAGTCAAGGAACCAATCAACACACAGTATCAGTTTTCTGGATGAAGATGCACATTAGCTCAGAATTTTTTTTAATGTAGGTTGTTGGATAGGAAGATGAGAAAGAAAACCAGAGGTAGTGTATAGGTGATAGAAAGATAGATGGATCAGATAAAAATATAGACCATATTAAACGGGTTTCTGTGCTATTCTTATTGTTAAGTCAACAAGATGTAAATTTGTTATAAATGAATGATACAAAAGGAAAGTCTGAGTGGGAAATCAATGTTCTATGATATTAGGTTAAAATAAATTTTAATTCAAGGAATATATATGTGTATGAGTACTTTTATGTATTTATGTGTGCTTATGCGTAAAGAAAAAGAAGCAGATATAAAAGTAAAGAGAGAATGGCATAAAGCAACCCAGAAAGAAAAGAGCTGTGAGATTGTCAAGTTGGTTTTTTATTTGCTTTCAAATGCAGAAGTTTTACAAGACTAAGATTAGAACTGAAAATGTTGTAAAATAACTAAAAAGTAGACTAGTATCAAGTTCACCAAAGAATATTAGAAAAATAATTGTGATACATTAAAAGCTAAGTGACATAGTTTTTCCTTTCACTGCTAATAAATACCTGTATCTTTTAAATAAAGAAGTCAGCCAATGAAAGATTTCTCTTTCACTAACAATCTCATTTGCATGTTTCAGGAATTCTTGCCTGCTTTACATTTTGAAGTTTGCTGGAAAGCTAATATTCATCAAAATTGTCATGTGGTTTAATGGTGTGAGCTCTATGTGAGGATGTGTGTGGTAAATTCTTTATTAGCATATGGATTATGGAATATATTGAGCACATTTTATCTCTGAGCAAAGGTTTCATAGACTAGTCCCATTGCTGCATTATCATGGAAAACTTTACACTTATTTTCTTCAATAGTAATCAAGATTTTTAAAGAATGAAATACAAAGTTACCATACCTTAATTTGAAATTGGTGTTCTTTTCCCCAACTAACAATTAAGAATCATTTTAGTTTTGAGTAACAATGACTAGGAATTGAGGGCTTCCAAATGAAATATTGTTATTACCTTTTCCTTCCTCCTTACATCCTTTCTTACACCCTCCATATACACAAAATAAAAACAAAACACTCTATCATTTTTCTTCTACATATTTTGCTCTTACTTACTCATTTTATAAGCAAATGGTCCGTTTCCCCTAAATGTCTCCCAAATAAAGAGATCTTCTCAATGTCCTTGGTTTAATACCTTTTTTGGGGGGGAGGGGGCGGGACATCATTGTCCTCTGGTGATGGGAGTAGGAGGCCCAGCCTTGCTGCTGGATTAGAACCTCCAACCTAGTGGGCTGTATTCCCTCTCACAACCACTACGCCACTGGGGCTCAGCCCCTCGACGTCCTTGTTTTGGGGCACCTCAACATTTCATTTTCTTCTGCTCAGTAGTAGTTAGTGATATTTCACAGTAAAATTATTGTTCTTCTATTCCTAACAGAGTAGTGATTTTTTGGTTCTTTAACATAATTTGGTGTCAGAAGTGGGATTAAAAAGATGTGTTATCAGCATCTGCCATGAGATTTTAAGAACGCAAGCTTTGTTATTAGCTGAACCCATTAGACTTTCTGCCTTAGACCTCTCAGGAATTATTTTAAAATAAGTAATCTTCCCAAACAAAGCTCTGCTTACTGTGTTGCAGTGCTTCAAATGTTATTGAAAACTTTAGTTTCCTCTTCAAAGTAAATATTTACTTTTTAAGATTATACTAAGGATAGTTTGGGATAACAGTGCCTATGTTGAGGTTGTTTTGGTGTTCTGTACAGTAAACTAGTGGATTGAGGTTCCAGATTAGAACATTATCAGGTGCTTGCATAGTTTGTTAGTTTATATTTGCTTTAGGCTATCAGCAGCTTTTTCACATCAGTGGCCATTTGGGGTCAATTTCCGATTAGAAAGAATAACAACAGAAAAAAGAAAAACATTTTTTCCACTAAGTTCATTGCAACTCATAGAGACACTATAGGGCAAACTCTCTCTATGACTCCTTGGATTTTCTGAGTCTGTAAACTTTATGGGAAAAGAAAGCCTCATTGTCTCCTAACCCATAGCCCTGTCTGTAGTTAGCACCCTGACCTTGTAATTAGCATCCCAATGAGGGAAGCCACCCAGACTCCATTAGACTGACTAACATATCTAAAATAAAACATTTGGTTTTTAGCCAGAAAAATGAATAAAGAATAAAGCTAGAGGTTGGTTGTTTCATAGCAGAAACAAAACACCGAGCAAAGCTTTTGGCAGGACCTATGCTAGAACTTTTATTTGACTTGACTCTTCCATATCTCAACCTGCTCATAACATCCTAGACAAATGAGAATGTATGTTCCAGCTTCCAACAATGGGGATGCTAGTTTATCACTTATGTTCAAAACATCACAAATAAAATAAGATAGCTATTTGAAATTGTTTAGAATTTCAATGATTAATTTGAGAAAAAATGAGCTTGCATGTGCTTTCCTCTCTTTTATTTTGAACTGATTTCCATTTCTTCATTTTTTATGGAAACCTTTGTTTAGTACTCATATTTTTTTCTGATGGTATGATATACCTCAATTTAAGATGATGACAAGTTAGCAAGACTAAACTTTTGTTCTTTAAGAATTAGAGAAATTACATGTTAAGAAACAAAATCACTGTATATTTGTCTTAATGTTGCTTTGTAACAGCCTTGTTTTCTTATACTGGCCTGACAGACTAGTCAGCTCTTGTGATTTTTATATTTCACTTTATTTTGAGATTTTTGGCTCTATTCTAGATTGCTCTGTCAAGCACCTATCATGTATCAATGAGAATGTCAGAGATCATATTTTTCATGAGACTATATAAGATCTCAGTATTAGTCTCTTTCAAGAAAGAATTCAAAAGACAAGTTTTTGTGAATGGCCTTGAAGGGACCTGAGAGATTTTATCCAAAATTTACTTATAATTTTTCCCTCCAAGAAGTAGCACTTGCTTACACAATAACCATAACTACAATAGTAAGAAAATATATAAAAACTAAAATGAGAGGGACCATATCCAGAGTAGGTTCAAGAGCTTCACACCTGAAATGCAGGAGCTTGGTTAAAACAAGCTTGACTGATCATTCTGCTAACTTGCCCACATCTTCTGATTTTCAGCAATAATGAAAGTTGAAGAAATTAAATGAAGCCATCTTATAGATAAGACAGCTGAATTGAGACTATCGACCTCATAAAAAAGTTAGAAAATAGATCACCAAATTTGTTTATTTATGACTCCCATTTTCATGAATTACCTTTATAAAAGATTTTTAATACATCAGCAAGTAGTTCAGACAGAAGACGTCTATGCTGCTTAACAGAAACAATATGCAAGGAAATTAATTCCCTTTTGCCTTTCAAAATACCTACGCCAGCCTAAACAGAAGTAAATGAAGATTATGTAATCCTGTCTTGATAATGAATCTCTGAGGCCAAAGAAGATTTTGAAAACATCCTCCCAACCAAGTGAACATCTGAAGACAAAGAGAGTAGGACAAGTACTCATGAGGCTTGCTGTCCCCTTAAAGATTCACTGAGAAATCCTCGGGATTGCAGCGTGGCATTGCTATAAATCAAAAGAAACTGTGTGGCAGTGCTTTTTGGTTTCGTTTCTTAAAGGTGTCACGAATGGTGTATAAAAAATGTTGGTAATATTTTAGGTAGGCCTTGAAGTAGAAACCACAAAGTTGGTAATTCAAAATATCAACTCCTCTGGACACCCTTGAGGTAGTCAACTCATAAATATTTATATTTATGTCAACTCATGAATGTCTATAGTAATAGCCTCAAAAATCCTATACACTCTTGCTATGTCCACTTTTGCGCAAATTTGTATACCTTAATACCTTGGTCAGACAGAAGAAAAAAATGAAACATTTCTAATATATATCCTAATATCCAGAAACAAGTCATTGGCAGCAGATGGAAGATCCCAAGATTATAGGATAAGACTCATAAAGCCCTCTGAGAATTTTGCAATTTCTTTTGTGTCTGTAGCTATCCACAGGGTTGTCATGGTAGTTTGTTTGTTTGGTATAGCTGTGCTTCCTTATAATGAAGTTCTTAATAACTTTTATACATGTTGTTTTGTATTACTCTTCAGAATAATACGGGTCAGATTCAGCTTGATGGCAGTGGGAATTGTGGTAGAGTTTAATTCTAAGCACTTGGTTGGTGGAAAACTATGCTTTGCCTCAGCTTCATAAATTCAGCCTCCATCAAGTGCATTCTGGCTATATATATGTGTATATATGTATATATATGTATATATATATGTATCTTTGCTTATAAGCAAAGTATGTTTGAATGCAGATTAAGATGACTCCCCATGCCAGCCTGAGGACAGTCAGCCTTGTCCTCAGGAACTTGCCTGAGCATGCCCTTAATGGAAATTTGTTAAATAGGATTAGCCAAAAGTCATAACTCAAATAATGGGGTAGGATGGTCCCAGAACTAATCTTGTAAACATTTTGAATGTGCAATTGTGTACGTGTCCGTATAATGGTCTCTTTTCCATTGACATATTCTTATTTGCTGGCAATTTTGATTCTGTGAAAAATTCCTTTTGATCTATGTATTCTATAATAAACAACTTAGTTATGAACATTTTAGATACCACTGCAACCTTGTGCTGATGGTTGCCCTTATTCAGAGGATTTGCATTGGTATTGTCTTTGTTTTAAGACTTAAACAATCTCTGTAAAATACATTTGGATATCCCCAGAATACAAAAGAAATTGCATTTGTTAATTTGATGAAATCTCTTTGGATGTTGGTTTATAATTTCTTTCCCTGATTTGCACCTGACAATTCAGACTCTTTAAAATTCTCTTTTTTTTTTTTAGTTTTAAAAAAGGGGTTGCTTAATTAATTAAATACATGGGAGAGACTAGGCAGGAAATACAAGGGGAAGGCTGCCCACCCATGGAAAGCCAAGACCCTAATGGGCTCTTCCCCTTGCCAGTCCCCACTGCTAAATAACTGACCTCCTAATGTCCAGAAGCTCTGGGGAGAGGGGGGTGTACCCGGACCCTAGACAGGGGAGGAACTGAAAAGAGTTGGGGTCCCTTGTCTTGCCACCAGCCAGCAACATCTAAAACCCAAAAAGGAACATGGGGTCCCAGCTCCCCACCCACTCCCAGGACTAAGGCATTCTCATTGTCAGCTGAGAGAGAGAGA